>PVHY01014294.1:0-26571 GCA_004024945.1 Uropsilus gracilis
CTGAGTTAGAGAATGACCTCGAAAAGCCTCTTTGCCTGGAGTCTGAGGGCTTTATCCTTTATGAAAGTTAGTTTTCAGAAACACCCCTTCTGTGGGGACTGAGAGCTACGCCCATGGACACTGTCACCCATGGGTGTTTCCACCGCATGGGTGATGTATCACATAGGTCCCCTGGGCAGGCCAGGTCAGCTCCCAATAGTTGTTGTCTGTTTTATTTATATGGGCCATTCTTACTGGTGTAAGATGGTATCTCAGTGTGGTTTTAATTTGCATTCCCCTGATTATTAGTGATGTGAAGCATTTTTTCATATGCCTATTAGCCATCTGTATCTCTTCTTTGGTGAAATGTCTTTTTAGTTCTTCTCCCCATTTTTTGATTGGGCTTTTTGCTTTGTTTTTGTTGAGCTGTAGGAGCTCTTTGTGGATCTTTGTTATCAGACCCTTGTCACTTGTCTGGAGGGCAAAAATTTTCTTTTTGTTTTGTTTCTTTTTGTTTTGTTTATTGTCTCTTTTGCTGAACAGAAACTTTTTAGTTTTATATAGTCCCAGCTGTTTATGTTTTCCTTCATTTTTTTGTCAGCCATAGTTGTTTCCCCAAATGGATTTCTGAGGTGAAATTCATGAAGGGTTTTGCCCAGGTTTTCTTCTATGTATTTTATGGTTGCAGGTCTCACTTCCAGGTCCTTTATCCATTTTGAGTTAATTTTTGTACAGGGTGTGAGGGTGTTGTCCTGGTCCATTTTTTTTACAAGTTTTGATCCAGTTTTCCCAGCACCATTTACTGAAGAAGCTATCCTTGTTCCAGGGTATGTTTTTTGCCCCTTTGTCAAAGATTAATTGACTGTATATGTGTGTTTTGTTTTGTTTTTTGAGACTAGGTCTCACTATTTTACCCGTGGAACCGCAGGCTCTCGTTGACCGGGGGGCCACAGACTCAAGCAATCCCCAGCTCCCAGGTAGCTGGGATTACAGGCGTGCACCACCACGCCCACCTATTTTTTTGGAACTAGGTCTTGCTACAGGCCCCAGGTGGGACTCGAACCGTGATCCCTGGCCCCAGCCGCTTCATAGGCTGAAGCTTACAGGCACGAGCCACCGTGCCCGGCCAATTGACCGTATATGTGTGGTTTTATTTCTGGGTATTCAATTCTGATCCATTGGTCTGTTTGTCTGTTTTTGTACCAGTACCATGCTGTTTTAAGTGTTATGGCTTTGTAGTACAGTTTGAAGTCTGGAATAGTAATACCTCCATTCTCTCTTCTATTTGTCAAAAGGGTTTTGGCTATTCGGGGTCTTTTGTTGTTCCATATGAATTTCAGTAATTTTTGTTCTGTCTCTTTAAAATATGTCATTGGGATCTTTATTGGAATTGCATTGAATCTGTAGATGGCCTTTGGAAGTATGGCCATTTTGATAATGTTGATTTTTTCCGATCCATGAACAGGGAATGTCTTTCCATTTTTTTACATCATCTTCTATTTCTTTTAAGAATATTTTATAGTTTTCTTTGTATAGGTATTTTATGTCTTTTGTTAGGTTAATTCCCAAGTATTTGATTTTCTTTGGTGCAATGGTAAATGGGGTGTTTTTTCTTCTGCTTATAGACTTAAGGCTACTAAGTACTGATATATCAACCCTACCTTCCTTTCATCATCCCATGTTGGCTGAGGACACGTTTCTCAGTTGTCTGAAATTGATGTGTGACTTGCAAGCACCCAGGGTGGGAATAGAAGGCCTATGCTTTAGGCCTGCAATGCTAGAAACTTATCACATGGCCTTCAGTGAGCCAGTTTCCATCTCGAAACCTCAGTTTCCCCATGTTTTAAATAATAGGGTTGGGACTAAATGCTAAAGTTCCTCTGAGCTCTAACCCCTGAAATTCTGTACCTTGAGCTTCAAACAGATTTCAGTGTTATAGGAAGCCTGTTTCAGTGCCAATATGCATCTAGAAGCAACTATTTCTGAAGATAGATGAAAGAGGACCAACCTCCAAAGGTAGGCCTTAGGAGACAAACCCCCCCCACAAACATCCCTATAGATTTACCCACTTATCGGACCACTCCACCCTTTAGACTGAACATCAAAGAGCTCTCTTTGCTCATCTCATTGCTCAGCTAATAGAAGCTCCCTGCCTCTGTATCATTTGACTTGATACAGAGCCAAGGACCCTCACAAAACACAAAACAAAAAGCAGAGTGATCACTAGCCCTTGAAACTGCCAACAAGGAACATGAGGTCCACTGTGGCTTGGATTCTCCCCCAGGCTCTTGGGTATCTCACAATGGCCCTGCTCTTGCAAGTCACTGAGCTGCCAGGTCCCTGCTTATCACTGTTGTAAAGTATTTCCTCTATAATGTCTCCCAAGACTACAGAGCAGTCTTGCTTAAGGGTAAGCAACTAGTGAAAGTCCTCTGCAGATAATCCTGTGTCTCACCCTTTCCTCTACCTCTATAAGCCACCTCCTGGCTTTGGCTGTTTATGGATGTGAGTAAATGGGGAAGAAAAGGTGAATTGATTGATGCAAAGCTTTTTTTTTTTTTTTTTTTTTTTGAGATGAGGTCTCGCTATTTTTGCCCATGGAACCACAGACTCTCGTTGCCCAGGATACCACAGACTCAAGCAATCCCCAGCCTCAGCTTCCCAGGTAGCTGGGATTACAGGCACACACCACCACGCCCAGCTATTTTTTTGGAACTAGGTCTCACTATGGGCCCCAGGCAGAACTTGAACTGCGATCCCTAGCCCTGGTCGCTTCATAGGCTGAAGCTTACAGGCACGAGTCACCATGCCCAGCCCTGATGCAAAGCTATTAACAATACAACCCTGGTGTTCTGTGCAGGTATAAGGTGGATGGTAGGGCCATGAGTAAGGAGGTCTTGGAAGGCTCACATATTTTCCCAAACTCAAAAAGGATGGACTGCGCAGACACATCACAGAGCACTGAATTCATCTGTCTCCTCCATATTTCACATGAGGAAACTGAGGTCCAAACTAACGAAGTGAATCTTTAAGGACACACAGAAAGTAATAATTCCAAGTTGATGCTCAGCCAACAACAGCCCCTGACTGCTTTTATGCCATGAAAGTAAATGGACCCAGGGAAATCATTTACCACTAAGTTGGCAGCTCAGAGGGCCCCTTCAACTCTGTTGATCAGGGTGCCTGTCAAAGTTGAGGAGCACCCTCTGGCACCCCTAACCCCCCAGGGAGTAACAACAGAAGCAGGTCTGACCCAGGCTGCATTTTTCCCAGGCTGTCTCAGACAAAGGGCCTGCCTGGCCTGGACTTGTTATCTCTCAGACTTAATCAGCTCCATTTTCTATCATGTTTTATCTACAATAGCTTGCTTGGCTGGACAACAGGAAAGCCAGGCCAAGGTCCCAGAGTTAGCATGAGGGTCAGCCTGAGACTTGTTTGATGAGAGAATGTGGTAGACCTGCAGCCTGCAGTACCTTCAGAAACCCACATCTACACACACACAGGCAGTGCAGGGTAGTGGAAAGTGTAGGTTCACAAGTCTAGGGTCAAATTCCAGCTGCCTCCCAGCTGTGTGATTCTGAGTAGGAAATGTAGCTTTCTGCCGGGCATGGTGGCTCGTGCCTGTAAGCTTCAGCCTATGAAGTGGCTGGGGCTAGGGATCATGGTTCCAGTCCTGCTTGGGGCAACACAGCAAGACTTAGTCCCAAAAAATAGCTGGGCATGGTGGTGCATGCCTGTAATCCCATCTACCTGGGAAGCTGAGGCTGGGGATTGCTTGAGTCTATGGTACCCCAGGCAATGTGAGCCTGAGGTTTCATGGACAAAAATAGTGAGACCTAGTCTCAAAAAAAAAAAAAATGTAGCTTTCTGAGCCTCACTATCCTCATCTGTAAAATAGAGATGATACCAGTTGCTTCACAGGCTGGATTGTGTAGGTAATGTCATTGGTTCTGGAAGATGGACCTCTGGATAGGCTCGTTGTCCTCTTGCTCAAGGTGTGGAGTTGTCATAGTGAAGAATTATCACCATAGTGGAGATTCAGCCCTTATCTGTAAGCGAGCCATGGGGTGAGTGCAGAAGCCTGTGCTTTGGGTTTGATGGTGGTTCTGATGACATCAGCCATGGCCACTGCTCTAAGATTCATTTTCTTCATCTCTAAGTAGAATGCTTAATACTTTCCTAGCACCAGAGATGATGATGAAAGTGCTTCGTAAACTGTAAACTATGTTATCTCTTATTAACACAGACTGATATGTGACCAAAGCCTCCTGAGACCTTGGGCAAGTCATTAACCCCACCAGGCAAATCAGTCAGGTCCCAGAAGGGAACAGATGGCACATTGTAGGAAAACCAAAGTGACACCATCTTAAATGGATGCCATCTTGGGCCCATGAGCAGTAGCTGCCCTTCCTGGTAAGGTGGCCAACTTCCCTATTCTTTCTTTCATGTGCATTAACCTGTGCTCATGGCCATACACAACTCTGTTGATCTTAGTAGAACAAAGACATATGTGACACATCTCCCTGGACATCTGGCCTCATTAGTCTCACATAAGAACAATCACACATACTAAGCAGATCCTTGTCAGGGTGGGTGGTGTGGATCCTGCCTTGACCTGAAGTCTTGTTCACCAGCTTCAGTGCTGAGAGCACTTAGTAAACTTTAATTGTGATTAATGAATGTTCCTGCTTCATTCTTCAGCCTCAAATGATCTTTTCGACTCCGGCAAGCTTATTTGTTCCCACAGTCACACACATCCAACTGGCTAATGTGATTAGAGTGTAATAACGAGACTATTTACAAAGACATTTGCACACAATGGATTGTGCAGTATCACGGGGCTGCTTGCCATTAAAGAGTCCTTATGACCCCAAAGGACTTGAAGGAATGAGAGAGAACCAACTGGGCCACAATGCAGTCATATGACATGGGGAGGAGATATAACCATTCTGGGTACCCCAGCAGGAACAGAGTAAAAGACATCATGTCAGCCGGGCAAGGTGTCGCGTGCCTGTAAGCTCCAGCCTATGAAGCAGCTGTGGCCAGGGATCACGGTTCGAGGCCCGCCCGGGGCAACACAGCGAGACCTAGTCCCAAAAAATAGCTGGGCGTGGTGACGCGTGCCTGTAATCCCAGCTACCTGGGAAGCTGAGGCTGGGGATTGCTTGAGTCCGTGGTACCCCGGGCAACGTGAGCCTGCGGTTCCATGGCAAAAATAGTGAGATCTAGTCTAAAAAAAAAAAAGACGTCATGTCTTTACCTCATTCTCCTCTAACTCCTGTGGTGCAACCCTTTGCCTAACCAAACAGGAAGCCAGAGGGTGTGGGGACTCATGCAGTCCCCACATCAGCCTCCCAGGCATACCCGCTGCACAAGGCAGTGTGCAAAAGAGTGCAACTATGAATAGTGCACCTGAAGGTATCTAGCACAGAGTGCTCTGAGCGAAGAAAGGTACTGGATGAGATGCTATAATCTTCTGTCTCATCTTCAAAGAGAGTCTCAGCACTATTTCCCAGTCTCAGATCGGGGCTTACAGATGTTAGACACCAGGAGGGAAGCCAAGCTCCCCTTCCCATCCGCACAAGGGGATCTTTAGGTTTCCCAATTAATCCAGAGCAAGGACATACTTTTCTGGCAACTCCAAGTTGAAAGTATTGCCTTTGCATCCCACACTCCCAAACAGTGAACAAGCCAGCCACAGAGGGACTTGTTTCTTTGGATTACTGTATTCCAGCATTTCTTTTTCTCTTTTAACCAAAAGGAGCCAAATGCTTAGCAGATGCCCTCTGCTTTCATTCCCTGGAAGAAATATGCAATGTTGAGGTCTCTCTAGGTCTCATCTTAGAAATGATTAATTGCAGACAAGGGACCCCCTGGAACAATCTAATGTTTTCTCAGTAGCTTCTACCTCACAGGCAGTGTGATTCGAAGGTGTGGAAGGAGAAAAGTCAAAATCCTGAGGACCTGGGAGAGACAATAATCCTGATCTCATTTCACTCTGTCCCATTCTGGATTGCTGATCTATAAATCATGTGCTTATTAAAGAAAAAAATAAATATTTAATTTAAGAATGAAAGAGTCGGGAGATTTCCCCCCCCCCAAAAAAAACTTAACAGCTCATTGCTGTGGGCTCTGGAGTCAGTAGTTCCAGTCGAGTTCTCACTCTGTCATTTACAAGTTGGCTTTGTGACCTTGGACAAGTGACCTAAGCTTCAGTTTCTTCCTTTGTTAAATGACCATGATCACAAGGTTTACCCTACTTCAGAGGGCTCTTTCAAGAACTGAACGAAATAGGACAGGGCTTAGCACTGCTGGACTAAGCATTCATAGAAAATGGGGGAGTTGGAGCGGGAGCCGATGCGAGATCTGTGACCCTGGATCTGAACTAGGGGTCTCCCCTAGGGTGGCACTTCCCCTCTGCTTCTTTTATGGCCCTGGTCACTTTGCCTTGTATGTTAACCATCTGTAGAGTCCCCCTGCTCTAGACTTAGCCATCACAGGGGCTGCCATGCCCTCTGTCCCTTTGAGAGCAACACCACACTTTCATTTTTCAATTTTGTTAACCCACCTTTCTTTTTTAATTTACCTATATTTTTTCTTACATTTTTATATAGCCCAATGTTCTCCCACCACCATATCACCTGTGAACTATCATCATGATCTCCGTGTTAGCCCTTTCCTGATTTCCTCCTCCCTCACTCCCCCTCCCTTGCTGTATGCTTTAGGTCTGTTATCAGTTTGCTAGTTTCAGCATTTTCTTGTCCTTTTGTTTGGCTTCTGATCTCCCACATATAAGTGAGATCATCTGATATTTATTTTCTGGCTCATTTCAGTTAGCATAATTCCTTCTAGCTCCATCCCTGTTGCCACAAATGACATGCGTTTGGTTTTTGTTTGTTTTTTGATCACTAAGTAGTATTCCATTGTGTGGAGGTACCATCACTTTTTCATTCATTCATCTGTATTGAGCATTTGGGTAGTTTCTGAATCCGGCTATTGTAAATAGTGAGCAGGGGTAGTTTACAGCTGCTGAAGCAAATCTTCATAATGAAATACCACATGTTACTTATTCCTTCATTATAGAACAGGGCAAGGAAAACCATCCCCTTCACTCCAGAGTGAGGAGTGAGCAGCCTACAAACACAAAGCTGGCTGCCCAACACAATCTTAAGACTGAAAACCTACCAGCAAGGTTTGCCTAGTTCCAGCAACACAATCCCTCACCCAATGAAAGAACACTGCCACAGAAAATAACGAGACTAATGGACATAACACAGACTACCAAACAACAAAGAACAGGGTTTGAGGGAATGGAGGGGGCACCAGAGGGAGGAAGGAGGAGAGAGGGGGAGGTATCCCAAACCATTTACAGAGGTTGTGGCCTAATGAATAAAAACAACTAAATAAATTTTTTAAAAATGATAGAAGAAAAGCTGGGAGAAAAGGACAGGCTGGTAACATCTTCACCTTTTATTTATTATTATTAATATTTTATATATTTTTGCTTTTTTGTTTGTTATTTATTTATTAGAAACTGGCAAAGGGGGGAGCAGTTTATGAGCTCATGAGGTGAGGATCACAAACTCAGGAAGAAACTTTATTCATCTTTTTTTTTTTTGAGGAAACTATAGTACAGAAAAGGTAAGTAATTTACTCAGTCACACAGCTAGCTAGAGAAAAAAATCAAATCTCAACAAATGAATATAATGATTCATGCCACCTCTTTCAAAGGTATTTTGTAGGCCGGGCACGGTGGCTCGTGCTTGTAAGCTTCAGCCTATGAAGTGGCCGGGGCTAGGGATCGCGGTTCGAGTCCCGCCTGGGGCCCGTAGTGAGACCTAGTTCCAAAAAATAGCTGGGTGTGGTGGTGCATGCCTGTAATCCCAGCTACCTGGGAAGCTGAGGCTGGGGATTGTTTGAGTCTGTGGTACCCCGGGAAACATGAGCCTGCGGTTCCATGGGCAAAAATAGCAAGACCCAGTTTCCAAAAAAAAAAAAAGGTATTTTGTTTCCCCTCTCTATAAATAGCTCCTGGAGTTTCCGAATGGTGTGGCTCAAGAGTGAACAGTGCAGCGTTTCACGGTATCGTACCATTTCTTTTTTTATTCATTAATTAATTTATTTATTTGACATTGTTATCTAAAACCCCCGGGGTTTTCCCACTTACCATGTACCATTTCATAGTCATCCATTTACATCATGATAACATACCTAAAAAAATCTCCTAAGTATTCTGTCATTTAATCTTGTCTACCCTTCTTTTAGGGTGATAAACTTCTGGCCAGGAGCTTGGTTTGCACACAGGGACCCTCCTTTCTTCATGCATGCAGCCTTAATAAATGACAGCATCTTACCCTAAAATCTCAAATCTCTGCTTTTCCACCCCTTTCTTCTTTTTCCATCCCCACTGCACTTGCTCCAGTTCAGGTCTCCAGATTATCTCAATAAACTCCTATTGATCTCCCCATCTGCAGCCTCCTACTTCCCAATCTATTTTGCACACATTGCTGATTAATTCATCCACAACACCTCTCACAGTACTTAAATACTTTCAATAGCTCCCTAGTGCCTGAGGAAAAGGGCCTCTTGTTGTCAGTTCAAGACCCTCAGCAATCTCATTCTAATAGGCCTTGCCAGTATTGACATCCCTGCATCAATGCTTCCAGCAATTCGTGTTTGACCTCTGCTCCCTATATTTTACTATCATGCATGTCCAGGACCCAGGTCTATTCTCTTTCTCTCCCTCCCAGTGCTCTAGCTCTGCTTTCCCAGAAGGGTTCTGTTCTCAGAACGGAACCATGTCTCTTCCCATGTGTCTTAGAAGCTGCCAATAGCTTCTAAAGCATGTGCTTCCACTTTCAGCAGAAAAGAGAAGCATCTGCTTCCTGGTAGATGTCTTCCTTGTCTGACCTGACTTTTTATTTTACTTTATTTTATTTTCATTTTTATGAGAATAGGTCTTGCTATGTTGCCCAGGGTTGTTTTGAACCGGTGGACTCAAGTGATCCCCAGCTCAGCTTCCCAGGTAACTGGGATTACAGGTGCATACCACCATGCCCAGCTGGCCTGACGTTTGTCACACCCATCCAGGAATCAGTGCCTCTGGATATGGTGTAAGGTGGTTTGGGGTAGGTTTAACTCCCTTCTTCCAATCCAGGCTGGACCCTGCCTGATCTAACATTGTAGATGCTCTGGGAGACGTTCTTCCCAGGAACCTTTCCCTTCCTTCCCTCCTAGAAAGCAAGCTCTCTCTCATTTGAACTTACAAAGCTTTATCAGCATCTCTTTTATTGCAGTGCCACCATCTACCTTGCATTGAAGCTCTGTCTTCTCTCTGTGACCTGCCATTTCTCTTGGTGTCACTCCCACTGCCCCCTATGAGAAATGGCCTTGTCCACAGTCTCTTGCTAATCACTCAGACTTGCCGGGCACAGTGGCTCGTGCCTGTAAGCTTCAACTTATGAAGCGACTGGGGCTAGGGATCGCGGTTTGAGTCCCGCTCAGGGCAACACAGTGAGACCTAGTCCCAAAAAAATAGCTGGGCATGGTGGCATGCACCTGTAATCCCAGCTACCTGGGAAGCTGAGGCTAGGGATTGCTTGAGTCTGTGGTACCCTGGGCAACATAAGCCTGTGGTTCCATAGGCAAATATAGCAAGATGTAGTCTCAAAAAAAAAAAAAAAAATCAGACAGCCTTGTGTTGCTGTAAGCAATAGTTTCCACCCTGTCTTCCTGCTGACCATTCCGATTGACTTTGGGTGACAGCTGACCCCAGTGGCAGGCAACCATAAGCTGACCAGCAACCAATGAGGGTCTGAAATGAACAGCCCTACCCAGACATCAGCAAGTGGCCAATAATCCATAAGAGGGTTGTGATGAGGAGTAGGCAGAAACTCTTAGCAAGTAGAGGCCACAGGTAAGGAAAAGACACCATGAATAGAGAATGAATACTGTTATCCTCAGGAACAAGGAAGTGGAGATTCAGGGAAGCCAGAGAACTTGCCCAACTGGTAGTCTAATGCCAACACTTACTATTCCAACCAGTCTACCATTCTCTCAAATCGCTCAAAAGCAACCTCATTGCTTTCAATCCAGAAAAAAATCCTGAATGAGATACATATTAGTTGGGAATGAACAAAATGGTCACTAGCAGTAGCACCTTTCCTGGGGGAGTCAGCCAGCCCTCTCTTCCTGCTCTTAGTCTTTTGGTCACTCCTTTCAAGATTGTCCAGTAGCCCTTCCCCGTACACACTGATTAGGAATGGATTCTACATGCTCTCAGCCAAGATTGGTTTTATTGATCCTAAACATCAGAAGCAGATGGCAAAGCCTTGGAAGAAGGCCCTTATAGTAAACCATATCCAGAGGCACTGATTCCTGGAGGGGTGTGACAAAAGTCAGGCTAACTGGGCATGGTGGCATGTGCCTGTAATCCCAGTTACCTGGGAGGCTGAGGCTGGGGATCACTTGAGTGCACAGGTTTGAGACAACCCTGGGCAACATAGTGAGACTTAGTCTCATAAAAAGGGGAAGGCTACCTGGCTCAGTTACCTGGCTCACGGCACCATCCACCTCTCAGAGAATCCCTCCACTCCTACTCAAGTATGGCTCCCAGCAACACAATGCTAAGTGCTTTCATTTACATTGATTCATTTAATGCCCAGCCAACCTTAAAGTATAAAATGGAAATTACTTAAATTGTGCAAGGTCATGTTTCTCTAACAGCTGACAGTCATGGTTTTTAACTCAGGTTTGGCTGATTTGGGTCAGTACTAAAGCTTCCAAAATGGAAAGAAAATAGCGCTATTCCATTTGTCTTAGGATACATCCACAACTAAGCTTTTTGCTTCATTTTCTTTTTATTGGCATCAATACTGATTATAACAGATTATCGCTAGGTATTATTTTGCCAGTGACACATCTGTAAACACCAAACCGACCCTTGACTTGCTTATCAATTAGTCTCATGAGGCTGGGGCTTTTGTACATATGTTCACATCCAATCATAGACTGCAGTGTTGAAACCAGTGTCTGCCCCAGGAGTACAACTAGATGGCCTAGGATTCTCTTACAATGAGGATATTACTGACGAGACATGTATAGAGGCCTAAAGGAAAACCCTCCCTCAATTTTGGAACACTTCCAATATAGCTAAATGATATTGTACATAATATCCTGGTGTACGTCTTCTCTGCATGTCCAAAGTTGTTCAGGGAACTTGGTGCAGAAACTCCCCAAACAGATCTAAATTCCAAAAATGAAACAGTTCATATCTTCTCTTCAAATCATTTCACTGAGGTCTTTTTTGTTTTTTCTTTCTTTTAAGAGATGCGAGATCTCGTTATGTTGCCCAGGGTTGTCTTGAACCTGCAGACTCATGTGATCCTTAGCCTCAGCCTCCCAGGTAGCAGGGACTACAGGTGTGTGCCACTACGCCCAGCACCACTGAGGTCTTCTTTTGCTCCCTTCCATTGAAATAATACTACACTGATCTGAAATAAGGAAATATTTATTTCATTTTGGAAGTCAATACATTTACTCTGTGTGTCAATGTCTGGCAAGTACTAAAGATTTGATGATGAATAAGTACCATCTATTCCATTAAGGAACTTTAGTCTTTATCTTACAGTTCCAGCAGCACTACAAAGAGCTTCTGGTCAGCAAGTGTCTCAATAATCCTAGGGCAGTGTGACAGGTTTTATAATCTCCATCTCACTTCTGAGAAGCCTGAAGATGAGGGAAGTTTTATGATTCCCCCAAATCTCCACAGCTTTTCAATATTACCTTTGAGAGCCAAGCCTACCAAATCTGGGGTCCCTTCAAGGGAGTCAAATGTCCTTAAATCATATTTTATATACAATGGTTTTTGAAGATGCATTTTGTGCCATGGTACTGCAGATTTAGGGTTAGTAACTCTAGCCTGAGGGCCAAATCTACTGCCACCTATTTTTAGAAATAAAATTTCTTTGGAATATACCCACATTCATTCATTTACATATCATCTCTGGTTACTTTTGTGTTACAATAACAGAGTTGAATAGTTGCAATAGAAACTACATGCAATAGAGACTATTCTATGCCATAGAGCCTAAAGTATTTTTTCTGGGCTTTTACAGGAGTTTCTTGACCCCTGGTCCACAATAGAAATTTAACTTGGTCTTCCCCATGATTGTTCTCTTTGGCCAAGGGCAGGAGTCCATCTGAAACCAGGATCAAGGTTTAATTTACTACGAAGGAAGATTACAGTTGCCCAACTTCCACCTCTTGTAGGGCTTTAGCCCTTCTGCTTGACCTTGAATATTGTCATTTGTCTCTACCAATTAAGGACTTTCTTCCAGGGTTTTGTCTTCTACTCATGAGGAGCAGATGATTTCAAATCCAAAGGTGGAAAGAATGTGCATAAACAAGGACTTGATTTGCCAGGAAATTACCCTCATTAACTCTATGCTATGGCCATAGCACATTCCATTCATGGTATGTCACATCTACCTCAAGAGGGGGCCACCCAAGAATGGAGTTGGTCTAAAATTCAGCGTGACTCTCTAAGTCCAACCTTGTACATTGCCAATGGTGCCTGAATTTTTTTTAATTATTAATTTTTTTTTTTTTGAGACAAGGTTTCGCTATTTTGCCCTGGGAACCGCAGGCACACGTTGCCCAGGGTACCATGGACTCAAGCAATCCCCAGCCTCAGTTTCCCAGGTAGCTGGGATTACAGGTGTGCGCCACCACACCCAGCTATTTTTTGGGACTAGGTCTCGCTATGTTGCCCCAGGCAGGTCTCGGGTCTCAAACCCATGAACTCAAGCGATTCTTAGTCTCAGCTGCACTCTGTAGCTGTGCTTAAAGGCACGCACCACCATGCCTGGCTTGTGCCTGCATTTTGAATTAGTTCTTACTTCTCAGTTGTAGTAGAAGATCAAGTAAATTTGCATACCTAAATGGTATCTTTTGGTAACACAACCCATGCTTCCCTGCCCAATACACCCTTCTTGATGTCCTCCTAGCAATTTGATCCCATCAATGACAGCACCCATACCTGGCCCCTTCAGTGCCCACTTACTCAATGAACAGGTTCTATCATGGGTCTAACTTCTCTCTTTGATGCTCGGCAGCCCTGTTAAGATTTGGGGGAGAAAATAAAGCCATCTAAAGCCGGGCACGGTGGCTCATGCCTTTCAGCTTCAGCCTATGAAGCAGCTGGGGCTAGGGATCGCAGTTTGAGTCCTACTCGGGACAACATAGTGAGACTTAGTCCCAAAAAATAGCTGGGTGTGGTGGCAAGTGCCTGTAATCCCAGCTACCTGGGAAGCTGAGGCTGGGGATTGCTTGAGTCTGTGGTACCCCGGGCAATGTGAGCCTGCAGTTCCACGGGCAAAAATAGCGAAACCTAGTCTCAAAAAACAAAGCAAAAAAAGAATTTCACTACATTAGAACACTACATCTTTTAGTATTGTGGTGAAAATATTAATTTGTTGAATATAAACATGTTAAATATGCCACCATTTGTATCACACTGCTTTAGAACTTCT
Organism: Uropsilus gracilis; assembly: GCA_004024945.1. Classification (NCBI taxonomy): domain Eukaryota; kingdom Metazoa; phylum Chordata; class Mammalia; order Eulipotyphla; family Talpidae; genus Uropsilus; species Uropsilus gracilis. Next base: position 13,512 of record PVHY01014294.1, read on the forward strand.
TCACACCTTCACTTATCACCAAAAATAAAAAGGGAAATCTCAATCTATTACAAACAGATTAATCTACTCAACAAGGGTATCAAAAAGGTTAATTTCCAGTACATAACTAGGGGCATGGGGATGAGTGAGAGTGGTCAGGGAGGGGAGATGGGGTATGAACCCCGGGGAATACAAAGATGTGAAATGCATAAATAAATACATTATTTAAAAAAAAAAAGCCTGAAGTGTGCTGACATGTGATCCCAGGGAAAATCTGCTTGTAACAAAAAAGTTTCAAAATGCGCACACTGATGAATAATGATTCTGTAATAATGTCATTTGCTACAAAGCTAAAATGTCTGTGTAATCTACTGATGTTTGAGAGCTGAGTCTGTCACAAGTAAGACTTAGTTCAAGAAAAAAATACTAACTCCCAAAATAAAGTACTCAAATTACTTAACAACAACAAAGGTGAACAAACCAGTCAAAAAATGGGCAAAAAACCTACATAAACTCTTCTTTTCAAAAGAAGAGTTCATACAGTCTACAGACACAAAAAATTGTTCAACATCAATTATAAGAAAGGAAATGCAAATCAGCTACAGTCAGATTTATCACTTCATCCCTGTGAGAATGGCCTCTCCAAAAACCAGAAATAACAAATACTGGTGAGAATGTGAAGATAAAGGAACTACTGATGGGGCTGCAATTTGGTGCACCCTTTAAGGAAAACAGAACAGAGATACCTTCAAAAATAAAAGTAGAAATAACATATGTCGCCAGGCATGGTGGTGCATGCCTATAAGCGGCAGCCTAGGAAGCCGTGGCCAGCGTCAGGGATTGCAGTTTGAGTCTCACCGGGGGCATGTAGTGAGATCTAGTTCCAAAAAAATAGAGCTGAGCATGGTGGCACATGCCTGTAATCCCAGCTACCTGGGAAGCTGAGGCTGGGGATTGCTTGACTCCGTGGTACCCTGGGCAACGTGAGCCTGTGGTTCCACAGGCAAAAATAATGAGACCTAGTCTCAAAAAAAAAAAAAAACAAAAAAAAACCAAAAAAAAAAAAAAACAGAAATAACATATGATCTAGCAATACCATTGCTGGGTATTTACACAAAGAATATAAAAAGTGTAGTAGGAAAAAGTTTACATACTCCTATGTTCATAGCATCACTGCCCACAATGACCAAATCATTGAACCAGCCTCAGTGCCCACTGGCATACAACTGGGAGAGGAAATCAGCTACTCAACTAATGGAATACGATTAATAATATTGAATACTACTCAAGTATTAAAAGAGATAAAAAGGTGCCTCTTGGGACAAAATGGATAGGTCTTGAGGTGATGATTTGAGTGAAATTGAAAGACAGATACCAGGTGGTTTCACTCATTGGTGGAATATAAAAAGCCAAAGAACACGAACTGGCAAAACACCACAAAGATAATTCTCAGACTCTGAAAAATATCTGGGTTACTAGAGGGAATAAGGGGTGGGGAAGTAAGAGAGGAAAGTGGATAGGCACAAGAGCTTTTGTGGAGGTATGTGCAAATGTGGAGGTGTGAAAATGGACCCCAAAGCTAGATATGTGACTGACAAGTTAATAAAATTGGCCAGGGTGAGTAAAGAATAAGCTAAAACAAAAACTCACCCCTTTTTTTTTTTGGAGACTAGGTCTTGCTATGTTGCCCGGGGTACCATGGATCCAAGAGATCCCCAGCTGAAGCCTCCCAGGTAGCTGGGATTACAGGCACCCATCAGGACGGCCAGCTGCTTTTTTCAAGACCAGGTCTCACTATGTTGCCCAGGGTAGTCTAGAACCCGTGAACTCAAGTGATCCTGGGCCTCTTGCCTCCCAGTGCTTGGACAACAGGTGTGCGCCACCACATCTGGCTTCCACCTTCTTGATTACCACTGGAGCTAGCCATTGCCCCAGCTCTTTTATTTTTTTGAGACTAGGTCTCACTATTTTTGCCCATGGAATAGCAGGCTCACGTAGTCCAGGGTACCACAGACTCAAGCAATCCCCAGCCTCAGCTTCCCAGGTAGCTGGGATTACAGGCACGCGCCACCACACTCAGCTTTATTTTTTTGGAATTAGGGCTCACTGCGTGCCCCCGGTGGGACTCGAACTGTGATCCCTGGCCCCAGTTGAGGCTTCCTAGGCTGCCGCTTACACGCATACGCCACCATGCCTGGGATTGCCCCAACTCTTAACTCTGATGGTAATGAAAATAAAAATTAAGCAGTAATTAGGGAGTTAATTATGGTTGAAATATGTAAATACCTTGTTTTTACTTTACATATTATGTTCACAGCCAGGCATGGTGGCACTCGCCTATCATCCCAGCTAACTGGGAGGCTGAGGCTAGGGATCGCTTGAGTCCACGGGTTCGAGACAACCCTGGGCAACATAGTGAGACCTACTCTCTAAAAAAAATAAAAATAAAAAATTATGTTCACATGTTCACATATTATATGTGAGATGCAAGATGTGGCATTTTAGAAGCTATCGATAGCAGTTGCACCTAGGATGTGTGGGTGTTCCTTCTGTAAGTCTGAAGCTTTTTATCATCAATCTTTTTTTCAAAAAGGGTGTTTGGGCCTACGAATCAAGGTCAAGACTGAGAATCGTTTGAATCCACAGGTTCGAGACCCACTCAGGGCAACATAGTGAGACCTCGTCTCAAAAGACAGCTGGGCGTGGTGGTGCATGCCTATAATCCCAGCTACCTGGGAAGCTGAGGCTGGGGGTCGCTTGAGTCCGTAATACCCCGGGCAATGTGAACCTGAGGTTCCCCAGCAAAATAGTGAAACCTAGTCTTAAAAAAAAGGTCTTTGGAAAGTGGGCATTGATCTTCCCTGACCACATCCCCAAACTCAGCCATCATTGACTACATTTCACTTCCTCTTTCACACCCCACACAATTTGCTTAGCTCAACATCCACGCAGGTCAGTGAAGAGGAACACCTGCAATGATGGCCATCATCCCCCTCTTTTGCATGCCCCTTCTGTCAAAAGAAAGAGAGAGAAAAACACAGAGCCCGAGCTTAATTTAAAATCGCAGACAATGGCAACCCCAGAGCTGTCAATGGCATAAGAGCGCAAACTCACTCACATGCAGCTGTGACCCCCGGTAGTGCCCCCTCTCAAGTATCATCAGAAGGTGAGCACCAGCAGAGTTGTTTGGCAAGCAGTTATTTAACTTGGCCCAATACTGCCTACAAACTGATATATGAGCTGGGCATGGTGGCATGCACCTGTAATCCAAGCACTGGGAGGCAAGAGGCCAGGGATCGCTTGAGTTCACAAGTTCGAGACTACCCCGGCAACATAGCAAGACCCAGTCTCAAAAAAATAGCCGGGCATGGTGGCATGCACCTGTAATTCCAACTACCTGAGAGCCTGAGGCTGGGGATCACTTGAGTCTGTGGGATCAGGATGACCCCAGGCAACATAGCAATACCTGGTCTCAAAAAAAAAAATACTGCCTACAAAACTGACGTTTGTGTCCACGCACATCCACAAACATACACATTAAAATATACATTATATACATACCTAATAAATCAAACCAACCCTAATTTTTAATATTTTGGATTTAGTTTCAGCTGACTGGAATGAAAGGCTGCATCGTTACAGATCTGGTGAAACCTAGAGTCTTTAGTGTCACTTGGTTGGGAGGCTTGTTCAGTTAACAAACCTTCATTAACATGTCCAGACATGTAGGCTTGAGGAAGCTGGAGAAGGTAGTCCCTGCCTGTGAGGGGTTCACAGAGCTGTGAGGAAGACCAATTTCAGTATGTCAGACCACAGGAAGCCTGTTCTAGAAGGTTAGTCTATATGCTGCAATATCTCTAGGGAAGAAACTATGAAGTGGGACTGATGAAAGACTTTACCCAAAAGAAGTGATATTTGGTTGACCTTGAGAAGTTTGAGAGATGGCAATGGTTAAATTGAATGCAATTTAATCCCTACCCTCTACCAAAAATACTAAACTCTGTGCCTTTCCTAGAACCAGTGAGTTACCTTTTGTAATTCAGTTGTGATACTGTGCCCCCATTTACCCACAGAGCGCCCCATCCAATTAGATGACACCTCCTTCCATCTAGACATTCAGAAGTCAAAACCAGGGCTCATGACTTGGTGGTTCAGGTGATTCAAGTTCAAGTCCTATTCATGGCACCACTAATCCCTTCTGCCAGGCTCCTTTGTGCAGTGAACAACCTGCTCAACTGAATGTGGCAACCCTGGTACAGAAAACACAAAGATGAATGAGACATGATATCTGGCCATAAAGATTTCAAGGAAAGAAATATAGAAACACATATAAGTGACATCAGAAAGGGATGTTCAAGCCTTATAGGAGGGAGAAGTGAAATGGAGATGGGATCAAAATAATGAGGTATTAAAACATGAGGTCAATTTAAGGTAGGCTCAGTACATCTAGGCAGAAGAGGCAAATAGCTTTAGTTCTCTAGGCCTATGGTTTCTTAGCCCAGAGGTTTAACACAATTTCTTGAGCAGCACTTTAAAAATGAAAATCTTCTGACCCCCCTACACACCCAGCCCAGAGTAGGTCTAGGGTGAAGCATAGAAATATGTATTAAAATTCCCCCCAAGTAATTGCAGTGACCTGCTGGGTTAGAAATCACAGGTGTGAGCCAAGCCCCCACCCACCACCACTTTCTCTTGGTGAAAGAAGTGTTCAGAGCTTTCTCCCTATAATAAAAAGGAAATGAAAGTTTGTCATCGGTACAGCTGACTGCCAGGTGAAATTTCAGTTCTGTTTTAGAAAGAAAAAAGACCCTAAGACCCCAAATGCCTGCAACCCTGGGTCTGTCCCAGCCAAAGAGCGAGGCTCACACCCAGGCCAAGGATGCCGCTACTGCACAGGATCCCAGCTGTGCCCACACCCCGCCAAGGGCTCTAGTACCCCATCTGCCCATGTAGGGACAGGACTGGTGTCATCCCTGGGTTGCTGTCTGCAGAGCATGGATGTTTGCCTATGCTTTTTGTACAAATGACCCTGAAGCAGATCTGTTAGAGAGAGAGAGAGAGAGAGAGAGCGCGCATTTTTGCATATATCTCAAAATGGTACTTTTTTACCTCTGCCTGCCAGAAGCGTGAGTATTTTCTCCAGAGTTCTCTGTGAGGATGTGATCATATCCTTGGAGGTAAAGTCACAGAAGTGGGTATGCCCTCCCCAGCCATGGCTGGGTGTCCAGGTGTTCTTAACTCTGAGTTGCTCACTCTGAGCCTCTAGCAATTTGTCAATTACTGTTCAGATTTCCCAACCTGTCATTAATTGCCATGAAATTTCTGCACCCATAAATTGTGATTCTCTGTAACGGCCTGTCTTTCTGACTTTGGGGAAAACAACTTTTTACTTCTCTGACAGAGCTAAAAAAAAGTAGCCCACTTTTCAGTTTCAGTTTTTTACGTATTGTTAGGACAGAAGATTTGTTTAGCTTTGGCTGTGCCTTTGATCTGTTCCTCTGTACTCCACACAGAGTGAAATCTGGTGTTTGTCCTTCTGACTTATGTCATCTAGCATAATCCTCTCCAGTTCCATCCAGGCTATCACAAATGGCAAAATGTTATCTCTTTTTATGGCTGGATAATATTCCTCTGTGTTTCTATAGCTGTTTTGTAACCATCCCAATTCAGGGAGACTCATCATCAGTTCCAACAGCTAAAGAAGAATGTTAGGCCGGGCACGGTGGCTCGTGCTTGTAAGCTTCAGCCTATGAAGCAGCCGGGGCTAGGGATCGCGGTTCAAGTCCCGCCTGGGGCCTGTGGTGAGACCTAGTTCCAAAAAACTAGCTGGGCGTGGTGGCGCACGCCTGTCATCCCAGCTACCTGGGAAGCTGAGGCTGGGGATTGCTTGAGTCTGTGGTACCCCGGTCAACGAGAGCCTGCAGTTCCACGGGCAAAAATAGCAAGACCTAGTCTCAAAAAAAAAAGAAGAATGTTAGAAACTGGGCGCGGTGGCGTGAACCTGTAATCCCAGCCTTGGGAGGCTGAGGCGAGGAATCACTTGAGTCTGGGGGTTCGAGATTGCCCTGGGCAACATAGCGAGACCTAGTCTCTTTAAAAAAAAGAGAGAGAGCCAGGCACAGTGACTCGTGCCTGTAACCTTCAGCCTATGAAGCAGCTGGGACTAGGGATCGCGGTTCGAGTCCCGCCGGGGGCCCGTAGTGAGACCTAATTCCAAAAAATATAGCTGGGCGTGGTGGTACGCGCCTGTAATCCCAGCTACCTGGGATTGCTTGAGTCTGTGGTACCCCAGGCAACATGAGCCTGTGGTTCCACGGGCAAAAAGAGTGAGACCTAGTCTCAAAAAAAAAAGTTCCTGGTGGGTTTTACACACTTTCATGCTGTCAGGGAACCAAGAACACAGACACAATAGGCAGCCAATTGCATGGCAGGTGAGCAGCCTAGGTAACAGGGACAGGGAACTAGGAGCCGGCAAGCCCAGCAGCCCCATTGGAAACTTCACACTCTTTCTCTGGACTCTCTCCGGTGTTCTCTTCCCAGCATCTTTCATTCCTCAATTTGAATCCTCCTCCCACTCCTCCAGGTGACAACACCCTTTTATCCCCTCTGGTCTAGGCCCAATCATGCATGCGCACACCCACTGGGCCAGGCATATACAATCATGGGGATATGCACTATAGTACAGGTGCCAGTCATGGAGGCTAGTGGTGGGAAAACCTGACCAGCTCATCTACCCAAAAATACTACATCTTTATCTACTCAGCTGTTGTTGGACACTTGTTTCCATAATCTCACTCTTCTAAAGAGTGAATGAACACAGGAGTGCATATATCCCTTCAAATTAGAGTTCTTGCATCCTTTTATATCAGTGCCTAGGAGTGGGCTTTCTGGATAATATATTTCTATTATTTATATATTGAGAACCTCCATGTTGTCCTTCATAGGGGCTAGACCAGTCAGTCTGCACTCCCACCTAAACTATCGGAGGGTCCTTTACTTCTACCGTCTCATTGTCATTTATTGTTTCTGCTGTTTTTGATGTGGGCATTCTCACAGGTGTGAGCTGCTATCTCACTGTGGTTTTGATTTTCATTTCCCCAATGATAAATAATGTTGACCATTTTTTGCATGTGTTTGTAGCACATCAGTATGTCTTCTTTGAAAAAGTGACTAAGTCTCTGTTCTTTTGTTAAGGTTTCTTAGTTCTTTGCAGATCTTGGGTATTAGTCTCTTGTCGGATATATGGTGTACAAATATTTTCTTCCATTTGATGGAATATCTTTTTGATTGAATGGGCGTTTCACTGTGCCAAAATGGCAGTTTTTCAGCTCTTCTCATGCTAGACAGGAAACTAGAAATCCTCCACTATGTATTTTTCTCAATACTTAGGGTCTCTGCCCTGGGAGAACTAGTCTCAGTAAACTTTTGTCAAGCACCATCTATAGTCCTAATAAATATTTTCACTTCATTATCTCATTGTACACGCACACAATAGCCTAAACGTGAGCGTTACACTCATCCCTCTTTTTTTTTATAGATGAGGAAAACTAAAATAAAATAAAACTTGGAAAACCAAAATAAGTTGAGGTTACACTTGTAGAAAGCAGTAGAGCTAAGATGAAAACCAGGTATTCTTCTAACTCTAAGACAGAAGACGGTAGAAAACAAGAAGTCTCTCAGTGGTATCCTGATCCTTCCTACCTCTCTAAGGCCTCTACCTTGTTCCAGTTGGCATGGAGATAGGGACAGAGGGGAAGTTGAGGTCCAGACACTGAATCAGTATTGTAGCAAGAGGCTTCCACAACTTTACAGTCAGTGCAGTTCACACTTATTCTGACTTCCTAAAACACCCTGCTAGAATTAGCAGAAAGCTCTCACAGTCCAATTTCAAAAAGCAATTCTTCTATTTTATTTTGGACTGTATAGATTCCTCAAGGGTTCTCAGGGACTTCAAGAAGTTTGCAAAGCTCTTGAAGCCATGTTACATTTTATAGCTATGAGAAGATGTGAATTTTTCTGAGTAGAGGGTTTATCTTTTTCATTAAAATTTCAAAGACTTCTCCAATACAAACAAGGTTAAAAATAATTAATATAGGCTTTCTCCAGGAAGAGTTTGTTTTTAAATTTTCTATCCCTGGCTCAGCGAGAGGAGCAGATACAAGTAAGGAATGCAGCAGTTCATAGCAGGAAATAATAATCACACTAATACTTCGGTAATTACTTTTTTCCTCTGCGTTGATGGAGACATAGATCTGGCTTTGGTAAAACCAAAAAAAATAGAAACCCCAATGATTTGTGTTGAGACCAAGAGGATGCATCTGTTTCCTGAATCAACCAGATCAAATGAGCACAGCAACAAACGCTGCCTGTGCTGAGAGACTTCGTTTTCATCCAAAGAAAGATGAAGCAGTTATTCTTAGAGAGAGCAGGGGGATGGGGAACAATGAAGAATAAACCCAAGTAAATGGAGAAAGGTAAGCTCTACTTCAGGTTAAGGCCAATAGATGCCTTGATAGGGTACCTTCTCCAAGCTGAAGTTCACTCCTAACAGGTGATGTTTCTAAATGCCTACAAAGTGACTCAACTCTGAAATCATTTTATATGGGGGTTTGACTCTGTCAGATTTGTTTCAGCAAGAGCTACATTGTATCTTGCTGCCCACTCACATCTTCTCCAACCTTCCAGTGATACAGATCTCTAGATTGTCCTAGACCTTTGCTTTTGCTATTCCCTCTACATTTACTGTTCCCTTCACTTGAAATACTCTTTACTTGCTCAGCCCCTCACTATCTTCACCCCATCCGCAAGAGACATCTCTTCTGGGGAGCATTTTTTTTTTTTTTTGAGACTAGTCTCGCTATGTTGCCTGGGGTAGTCCCGATCCAGTGGCCTCAAGCAATCCCCAGCCTCAGGAGCCCACCACAGCGAGTGGCTTTTTCAAGATCAGATAGTCTGTTGCCTGGGGTAGTTTCGAACCTGTAAACAAGGGATCCCAGGCTCCTTGCCGCCCAGCACTCGGATTATAGGCACACACCACCATGTCGGGCTTTCTTCTGGGGAGCATTTTTAACACCTGTAAAGTAAATGAGTTGGTCAGGCTTTTTCCTCCATTAGCCTCTACAACCAGCGCCTGTGGTGTTGTGCCCCCATGATTGTACACGCCTGGCCCAGGGAGTGTGGCATGTATGAGTGGACACACCTGGGCCTAGGAGGCAAGGGTAAAAGGGAGGAAGCATGTGAGCGAGAACAGCAAAGAGAATGTGAAGAAAATGCCAGAGAATCAAAGAGGACAGAGAAAGGGAGTGAAGATTCCTGGAGGACTAGAGGGTGCCTACTTTCCAGCCACCTCAGACACACACACACACACACACACACACACCACACACACCCCACACACACCCCACACCCACACCCATACCCACACACCCACCCCTCTCCCTCCAGCCCTGCCCTGCATGGTGTGTCTACCTGCTAGAACCAATAAAGAACCTATCCAGAGCCTGATGCCTGCACTACAATTGATTTCACGAACATGATGGTTGCACTACAACCCAGGATACCTCTATAGTCCTCCTCGCTTATCTCATTCTAACACCATATGCAACAATTCACTTGAAGTCCCTTAAAGGCAGGAGGCTCTAACTGTGCCTACCTCATCACCTTTTACTTAATGTGTCACATGAAAGCATTAACTTCCCACTGTATAGAGGTCACTAATTCATAGCCTCTTGTGCAAATAAGCTGCTACTGAAAATAATAAAGATAGTCCCTATTATTTTCTCTCTTGAAACCTGCTGATTTTAGAAATATTGACCGCTCAGTCTCAAAAAGTTTAGTTTAACACTTCCACCCTTATCAAAGGAGCTCGAAGGAAAAAGAAAAGATAAATAAACTGAGCCAAAGAAAATAGATTATGTATTATATTACAAAAGAAACGTTTTAGTTGAGGCTCAAAGCCATCACAATTTCCTTTCTCCAAGGATACCACTGTGGTGCTCAGGGGTAAATGGCTAACGTGGATCCTTTTTAGAAATCTGCTACATACGACATATACATTCCGGATAAACTATCTGATTTCCCAAGGGGCTGAATCAGGGCTGCTCATTTAGTCCTAATGATGTTCCAAGTTTTGAGAAATGTGGTTACAAAACAGAGAGACTATACAGCTATTAACTTCCTTCCTCTAAGAAAAGGAATGTGTGTGTGGAAAGGGAAAAAGTGGAGCAGCGCTCAGTGACTTCAGTAATTATATCTGATTGAGAAGATCTGAATCTGGTCTCCGCCTTGCTGGCCTAGTGTGCTCAAGGCGATTGAAATAAATCCAACCACATACAAAAATACTTGGATCCCAGAACGAGGCTCTGAAATCAACTTAAATTCTTAAAGAATAGAAGGACTGTTCTCTTTCCTAGAAGCAGGTAGCTGCACAAAATGACCAACTGATGTGAGAATTCTATGGTTCTTTTTCAGGTTGGAATGCTAAAAGATCCTAAGTGTTTAGATTTTAAAGGGACTTTGAAGATCAGTTACTCTGAGCTCTCGCTTTTACCCATCCTGATTTAGGTCATACCTCTCTGTGATTAAATTCCTGGGGACCACAGTGGAAATCAACCCAAAAGTAGCTTTCTCAGAAGGATTTGACCCTCTGAATATTTGCCCCAAGGATCATCTGCTCAAAACACTTTCATTTCTCTCACCAGGAAGACAATCTCTAAATGCAGGCTCCTCACAGATGCATCCAATGCTTTATGTTCAACAAAGCATGTTCTCATCACAGCGTTTAATTCAATAAAGTATCGTTTAATGGCTCCCCAAGGTCATCCTGCTTTGTAATGGTGGAACCTGGACCAGACTCTCTCTATACTCTGTTACTGAAAATTATTCCAAAATAATTTGAGCAAGAGAATTTGAACATAGCCAGCAATAACAGGAAGGCAAGTGAAAGATTCTGATATTTTACAATGAAGTTAACGAAGAGGTTCTTGGGGTAGGCAAACTGCACACAGCTCTTTGGTAAGAGTTACAGCAGTATCTCAAAGCTGAAGAGAAACTGATGACGCCAGAGGTGGTATTTTATCTTATTTCAAAGCGCTTCCACAGGAGGAGTGAGGAAGACATGCTGTGGGCAGTGCTTCTCACAGTTCAATGTACTTAGAGTCATCTGGGCATCCTGGTAAATGCAGATTCTGACTCACCAGGTCCTGGGTGGAGCCTGAGGTTCTGCATCCCTAACATCCTTCTGGGACCCACCCATTGGTGCTGCTGGTTCACAGGTGAGCAAGCAAAAAGGAAATAATATCAATCGGAGAGGCACACACATGAAGCCAAGCCCCAGCTGTGGATGCACGAGCCATGTCGATGTCTTCATGTGTACAAGGAGCCTTCTGATCATGTCTCTATGCACCAAGATCCTTGAGACTGTCATCAGTCATCGTTTTCTGGGTTGCACTCCTAAGCCTGTGTGTGTATGTATGTGTGGGTATATTTTTTGCCCCTGAAGAGGCTCATCACAAAACTTCCTGCCATCCTGAAAAAACAGGAAGAAACCTAAATAGCCCAAATTAGGGAACTATTTCGGCCAGCTAGGATATATCTATTGAACTGAATATTAAGCAGTCATTGAAAATCATGTCTAGTCAGTTACTGGATGGTTTCCCTGATTCATGGAATATAAATAATCAAGGAAAACAAACTGACAAAATGAGAATAATTCTTAAACTGAAAAATATTCTGGTTGCCAGAGATGGGGATGGGGAAAGAGCAGGGGGAAAGAGCAGGGGAAAGGAAATAGAGGAGGGGAGGTGACAGGGAAGTGGTGGTGACACTGGCAATTGGGGGGGGGTGAGTGAGGCAGGTACACAAATAGAGGTGTGAAATTGTGCTTCCCACCTTGTTGCTAGATAAACAGGTGACAAATCAATACAATTTGAAAGAGAAAAATAAGAGCGAGCAAGAATAAAATCATGTCTGGAGAGGAGATAGGAGGCAAGGTTCCTGCAATAGCATAATAAGGTTTTTAAGCCAAAATGCAAAAATTGCAAATACAGAATAATCTCTACATTAAGTACATAAAATCCCTACCCTGGCTAAACTACAAGGATATGGAGAATAAAATGAGACCTCCTCTGACAACTCAGCATAGAAGGTATTATTACAGTGATTTTCTGGTGGCATTGAGAAAATCCAGGTCAGGTCTTTTTCCCCTGCTTTGGCAGGCTGCCCTAATTTTGCAACAGAACATTTCCTAGAAGGGTCAGCTCCCATCTGAACATTCCCTCTTAGCAGGAAGCATTCATTCTGACTGTGCTGAAAATGTGAATCCGAGGAGAGAATGTGTAATTCCTATTTCTATCATTGCCCTTGAGAAAGAGGAAGAAGGGGGATATTTTTTAAGAGTCTCTGAGACAAACTATTTAAAAGATGAGGTTCAAAGGGTAAAGGTGACTTTAAGATCAAATAGGTGAGACTCCCTGATTTGTCATGTGCTGCTTGTGTAACTCAAACAAGTCAAACACAAGTTTCCAAATGGATAAAACAGCTCTCACATTCTTCATCTTATAAAGTAGTTTGAAGATTAAGTGATATCGTGAGAAGTCCCTTATAATCTGGTGCATAGCAGAGTTTCCTTAAGTCATAGCTCATTGTAGGGCACAGGCGTTAGGGTAGCCCCAACATTCATCTTATGTGGTGGAGGTGGGACCTTGGACTTGCCTTAACCATTTAAAATGTACAAGGTGACTAGAGTTATGATAATCATAAGCTTCAGTCCTGTCAGCACCTATTCCAGAAACCCCATTGCTGGCATGGAAGAAGTGAGTTGCCTTCTATGCTTTGAACCTCACCTTTGAAATAGTTCCTGAAACTCTTAAAAAACTGCCCCTTCTATCCAACATGGTGGTGGACACCTGGAATCCCAGCTACCTGGGAAGCTGAGGTTAGGGATCACTTGAGTCCGCAGGTTCAAGACAACCCCAGGCAACATAGCGAGACCTAGTCTCTAAAAAAAAAAAAAAAAAACTGCCCCCTTTTTCCTCCTTCTCGAAGAGGAAGAACTGGGAATTACAGAAATTATGGAGAAATG
>PVHY01014294.1:26671-38979 GCA_004024945.1 Uropsilus gracilis
TGTCATTTTAAAACTCTAGACATGTGGAAATTGCTAAATTGATGCACCAACATAAAATAGATAATTGACACAGCCTTTGCCCATCGCTTCTAATGGATCAACTCTCCTTCCTTTCACCAGTGTTTAGGGAGCACCTACTATTCTACTGAGGTCAAATCAAAGAAGAAGGAAGCAGAACATCCCCTAGATGAGCTGAAGTCAATCGAGGAGAGAGACAGGAAAACTGATGGAGACTGTAGACCTTCGTAGATCTGGCTGAGAATTAACCAGGCAAAGAGTAGCCAGGGGCGGTGGTTTGCGTCTCTAATCCCAGTCTCGGGAGGCCAAGACTAGAAATCGCTTGAATCCACGAGTTCGAGACTGCCCTAGGCAACATAGTGAGAGCTAATCTCAAAAAAAAAAAAAAAATAGCCAGGCATGGTGGCAGGCGCCTGTAATCCCAGCTACCTGGGAGGCTGAGACTGGGGATCGCTTGCGTTCACAGGATCAGGGACTACTCAGGGCAACATAGTGAGACCTCATCTCAAAAAAACACCAAGTAGAAGGAAGGGCTGATAGACGGTAAAGGCTGATGGGCGGTAAAGATTGAAACCTTTAGCACTAAAACTCAGAACAACCCCTAGCAGCCATTAAGCACTGGTAGGGTAAAGGGGGGACAAATTGTAAAAGCACAAATTGCACAAAGGGGGTCCAACTGCTCAAGAAAACCAAGTGGTTGATTGGGAAATTCTCTCCAGAGAGGAATACTTCAGCTATCAACATAGAAAAATTTATTTAAAGGACTACTATTTCATAATCCCACTTCTTTATAATCCCAACCCTGATGAAATAATAGATCTAGGCAGTGATCATTAACGACTGCCAAAAGACAGAGATAGCAGAATGGCAAGGAGACCTCCTGGAGCCAGCAACTAGAAGACACCGATAGACCCCAAATGAACATGGACTGGCTGCCCAAGACAAAGCTTAAGAATACAAACCATCAAGCACAATGTGCCATGGGCCTGGAACACAGTCCCTCATCCGACAAATGGACATAGCCACAGAGAAAAAGAGACCAAAGGACCAATGAACCCAACATAAACCGAAAAGAACAATGAGAGTGGAGACTGAGTGAACACAAGGGGGTGGGGCGTGGAGGAGGGAAGGTGTGCTAGTAACCATTTACCTTGTTTACTTATGTAAGAATGTATACGAATTTAGAAATAAAATTTAAAAAAAGAGGTAGAGGGGAGAGAAATTAAGTGGAGACAAAAGAGGAAAGGAGAGATTCTGTAACCTTTTCCCTGGACCATTTTTGACTACACACAATTAAAATTGTGACCACCAAAAAAAAAAAAAAAAAAAAAAGACTGCCAAAAGAGAGACAACTGGACACAAAGTGGTTTTTTATTATTTATTGATCATTGGTAAAATCATGTAGCATAAGATTTACATTCCCATCCTCAGTGTATGAGGGGTCTAATTTCCCCATCATCCAATCAACACTGTATTTTTCATCTTGTTTTTTGGCCATCCTCTGGGTGTGAGGTGACACCACCAGGTATTTTTCTTTCTTTGTTGTTAAGGTAACATTGTTTTCCAACACTGAGTGACATTCTGAAATATAAGAGGCTGTCACCAAGTGTTTTTAATGGAAGTCTTTATGCTATGAAGCTTTCTTGCCAAAACTAAACTGCCTTAGGTTGAGAAACCTTTAGCACTTAAACTCAGAACAACCCCAAGCACCCACTAAGCACTGGTAAAGCTTCCCCTCTGACTTGAGATGAGCTGGAAGCATAAAATTCATGTGGGCTTTCTAAAACATAATATGAAAAAACAATTTAAGACATTTCATTAACAATCGCTCAAAGATATTACAGGCCAAACTTCCTATCTCTGTCTTTATTCAAATTAAATGTTATTAAAGTGTTCTCTTTAATTTTTTGATGCCATTAATTAAGTTACCTTTGTATTTATATTACATTTCTGTTGGACAGAATGACTCTAAATCTAACGACCAATTTATAGGAAATCCTGGGATAACCATGGTAAATAATAACATGAGGTCACAGCCATAAAAATCTAGACTGTGTCTATTTGACACTACAAAATATCCAATTTCTTTAATAAATACATTGTAAGGTTTAAAAAAAAAGTCTAATCAATAATTTTTTTAAAAAGATTGCAAGGTTATTTTTTTTTAAAAAAGAGTGGTGAAGCCTCTGGCTAAAAAAAAATCTATGTGACCTACCAGTCAGCTTTGCTTGGATAGACTGATTTGGATAGACTGAGTAGGGAAATCTAATGATGATGAAAATTTGAAAAGCTACTGAATATATCTGACAGCCATCCCAACTCTTTTGTAATGGTATTATAGTTAATTTTTTAAGGCGTTCTAATTCATAGATATCAAAAGATTTACAGATGAAATGATACGATGCTTGACATGGCTGCACCTTAATCCATCAGGATGATCAGTGGGGCATGAATATGGATTAGCATTGCCCATCCTAGTCAGTGCTGGAGCTGGGTAAGAGGATCAGATAAGGACACGCTGCTATTCTCTCCACTTTTGGGTATGTTTGAAATTTTTCATTAAAAAATTGTTTTTCAGCTGGAGTGTTTGGGGACTAGAAAAAAAATTGTAAAGGTGCAAAAAAATACAATATTAATGTACATCAGGGGAAAGGGAGAAAGCATAGGCCATGGGATTAAAAAATTAGATGAGGTCAGATTTTAGAGGCCTAATAGCCTACAAGGTATTATAGTAATAACATACTAACACAAGGATATTTTACCTCATTTGAAACAGATGTGTTTCAACTCCATTGTGTTTCAGAATCACCCAGGAAGCATCATGAAAATACAGTTGTAACCATTTTTAGCATATGGGGCACTGCCCACACTCCTGCACCACCTCACATGGACACTACACACATCAGGTAGACAGTTGATTCATGAATTACCCAGGAACAGGTTTTTCTGATGCTAATGATTAGTCCAAGAGGGCTGGATTGTGACAGCAGGACCAATCAATGTATATTTCCTGAGACTAATATATGAACAATGAGAGCTCTTCCCTATTGGATGGCATTAGGAAAACAGGATTCTTTAAGTGTGGAGCTACTAGCAACCATCTTCCCTGGACACATAGGAAGACAGCTTGTTAGGAGAGAAGGAACTCCAAATGCAAAAAAAAAAAAAAAAAAGGGAATAGAATCAAAGGAGAGAGAAAGAGAGAGAGAGAACATCATTTGATCCTGATCATTGTGAGCCACTAGTGTCTAGTGACTATGTTAAGAAAAACAGAAACAGATGAAATAAATTTTTTTCTCTTTCCCAAACCCATGGACTCAAGTGATCCCTAGCCTCAGTCTCTCAAGTAGCTGGGATTACAGGCACACACCACTATGCCCAGTTGAAATAAATTTTCATACTATATTTTGTTGAATCCAGTATTTCCAAAATACTTTTTCAACAAATTAATCAATATAAAAGATGGTTAATTAGGTTTTTTTGATACTATGTCTTTGAAAGTCAGCCTGTATTTCAGCCTTACTTCACATCTAATGTGTGCAATAGACACCTTTGTCTCATGTCTATATTAACAACAGCACAGATCCAGATCCATCCCTACTGAGGCCAGTTCTTGTTCTACTTTTGCTTTCATTTATTCTGTATTTGTCTATTTGATAGTGACAGGGTCAAACTAGTAGCTGAAGTTGTTTCCACTCCCCTGAGATCCAGAGCCTAAATTCTCAAATCTCCTCCTTTATCTGACTCTTAACACCAAGTCATTATTTTCTCTGCCCTAAATCCCAGGGCCAGGTGCCACTAGCAACATCTACCGTGCCCCAAAGCCCACTGGAATTACTCAAACTAGCTTGTCCTAAACTGTTAATCCTACCCTGACTTGCCTTTTTTGCAGAAACCTTAATAAAGATTGTGGTCCATGCTTTCTCTCTCACTTTTTTCTTCTGCCTTCCAGTCATTGAAATCAGATCAAAAAGGCAGAAGCCTCCAACCAACAAGCCACATTTAAAATGCGAAGCCAGGCTACTGGTCACTAAGCTCCCAGCCATCCACCCAGCTGCGCTCCTGTTGAGGTTCGGGGAGCACTAGGTAGGGGGGGCCCTGCCGCCTTCCAGGACGCGCAGGCTGGGGCGGGGGGGGGGCGTTGTGTGTGGTAGGGGTCATTCCCGCTGGTCTTCTTCAAATCCAGTCAACCCTCACCAGAAGCAACTAAATCAGTGATTCAATGGCAGTGGAACAAGAATACAGAGGTGAAAAACAAAGAAGTATTTCTGAACAACGAACATGTCAGATCCATGGGACACAGGACTATAAGACTGATTATAGAGACGAACTACCTCAGAAATACAGCCACTGTGATCTATGATGATGGGAATGGAATTTCCCATTCAGAGATGCCTTCAGCATGATCAAAGGACTCTCCCACTTTAGGGGGTGAGGAAAGCCTCAGAGACAGGTAGTGGCCCCATGACGAACTGGGCCAACCATCTGCCAGGGCCTATCTTGATGAAAAAAATTGGTGCACAAACTTTGGCCAGGAGAAACGCTCCCAACGCCAGCAACCAGAACTACAAAACAAAGAAGGAGCAAAATATGACAGAAGATGGGCCGGAGCAGCCGACCAGAAAGGCTCAGGAGGCACGGAAAGAACACAATCATGTGTGAACTGGTGGCCAGCAGCAAAAAGACACTTGGAACACTAAGCACAGGTCACTGTGTCCCAGGAAACCACGTTCACATGGGACAAAAGGACATTGCTACAGGAAAAAGAAAGAACCTAAGGGACTAAAAATTAAATAAATGGCAGTGAAAGAAGAGATGGAAAGACCAGGGGGGTGGGGTGGGAGAGGGGAGAGGAACACCCAAAAGGCAAATGTAAACAAAACTTACTCAACAAAAATATATATTATTTTTTTTTAAATAAAATAAAATGAGAAACCGGGCATGGTGGCGTGCACCTGTAATCCCAGTTACCTGAGAGGCTGAGGCTGGGGATCACTTGAGTCCACAGATTCAAGACAACCCTGGGCAACATAGTGAGACCTAGTCTCTTAAAACACACACACACACACACACACACACATTTAAAATGCAGCTTCTGCCACCCAGGTTCCCTCAGGTTTGTACCACTCACACATAGCAGTTGCCAGTCAAATGCAGTTTAACAACAGGGTTTATTTACAAGGGAATATTAACAGGGAAAACAAAAAAGTCCTCAAAATCACAAGTCCTCACAGTCATCTTACCCCAGTCACCATTTTCGGTCCCAAAGATCCCAAAGACACATGCCCATGTTGGTGCCCCTTTGTCCCTCCAAAGCTAAGAGGCAGGCACTCTGCCGAGTCCAGGCTTTCTTCAGCATCTTCTCTGCTTCTTCAGTGTTTCGAGCTGCTCTGCTTCAAACTTTTTAAGCAAATCAGCTTTCCCAATCTCTGGCTATCTCTAGGTACCACTCACTATGCCACCTTACTGTGGTGCCACACTCTCCACACTGCCCACTCTTCTGCCGGCCACCATGGCTCCTTACCACCACTAGCTCACTCTTTCAGGGGGCTTCTACCCAGCCTGGTCACTGGGGCTGCTCTTTACCCACCTGCAATTCTCATGTTTCTCCTCTCCCCAAAAGTCTCTCTCTCAGTCTCTGTTCCTTTCTTTTTTATCTCTTCCTCTCTCTCTTTTTCTCCTAAAAGCCAAACGCACCAATTTCCTTCTACACACCCTGTTGGTGATACATTTTTCTCTTCCCCACCTGGCATTTGCAACAAAGGAAAATTATTCTTTTTTTAATTTTTGCATATTTTACAATATATGATTGTATAACTGCTGATCCCCATGGAAATATCCCCCCCACACCCCATCTCCCCTGTAAAATTATTCTTATTCTGTTTAGGCTATCTTTTACCTCTGTGTTTTTCAGACAAAGCTAAAAGCATCCATGCCTAATTTTAACACTGCCTATATCGGGGTCCCAGCTTCAATAGCTGATGCTTTCCCATGTTGCCCTGTGTGGCCTGGCATACCCCTGTCTAATGGGAAGTGTAAGCAATAAATTATTTTTCTTTTTTTGAGACTAGGTCTCGCTATTTTTGCCCGTGGAACTGCAGGCTCACATTGCCCATAATACCAGACTCAAGCAATGCCCAGCCTCAACTTCCCAGGTAGCTGGGATTACAGGTGTGTGCCACCACACCCAGCTATTTTTTGGGACTAGGTCTTGCTATATTGCCCCAGGTGGGACTCGAATCGCAATCTCTAGTCCCAGCCACACTCCATAGGCCGTTGCTTACAGGCACATACCACCGTGCCCAGCTATTAATAAGTTCTTTCCGTGGCATTGATCTTACCATGTTATCACTAGATCCCCTCCATAATTAACATACTGTGGCTATAAGTGAAATAGGTCCACCTCCTGAAATTCCAAGCGGGAGGAAAAATAAATTCCTTTTTTGACCTAAGCTAGTATGGGGTGAACGTCACTTACCACTTAAATAATTCAAACCAACATAAACAAGACCCCCACATTCCATCCTAAATTCTGAAATGACCTCTTAATTCTTTTATTTATTCATTCATTTATTTTCAGTTAAACAATGACTTTATTGCCTGCGTACATAGACAAGTGTGTGCCACCCAGGCAGAGGCTATAAATGACTTATATTTCCAATTGGAAAGAAGTAATTTGGTCTTATTATCATGAAACAACTGGTGAACAACACTACATCAGAATCAGATGGAATTCAGCATCCTCATCCTTCATGTTCCTCCCAAGATGTTTTTGAACAGCAACAGCTTTCTTGAAGATTCTCGGGAAGATCATGCGCAAGACCATTGGATTTAAGAAATCTTGAGATCAGAGCACAGTGGTGCATGTCTGTAAGCAACAGCTGATGGAATTGCAGCTAGGTCTGGGGATCGCTGTTTGAGTCCCACCCAGGCCAACACAGCTGGACCTAGTCCCAAAAATATAGCTGGGCATGGTGGCACATGCCTGTAATCCTAGCTATCTGGGAAGCTGAGGCTGGGGATTGCTTGAGTCTGTGGTACCCTGGGCAACGAGAGCCTGCGGTTCCACGGTCAAAAATAGCGAGACCTAGTCTCAAAAAAAAAAGAAGAAAAGAATTCTCAAGATCATATAGCCTGTCATAAAACTTATCTAGCAGTCTCAGATCACACGAATTTGTGCAGGAGTCAAATCCCTCTGGGACAGGGTCTGTAGGTCTGTACCTCCATGTTGCCAGAAGTAGTTTCAGTCAGGTGGGAGAGCTGCGGCACCAGAGCATTGCCTGCTGGCTAGGCCTTCAGCCCGGCCATGCGTGGCAGACAGGCAGCAAAAACAGATGATGATTCTTTGAAAGCCAACCACACATAAACTCCAGGTGGGAGTGTGGGGACCTGGCCATCAGGGCAAACTCTGATGACAAATAATGATCAGATTTGGGTTGTAGGTCAATCATTGGCACTGGGTGCAGGCGATGGACCTGGAGAACAAGGATGCTTGCAGGCCTGGTGAGGCTTTGGGGATCCAACGGTCCAAGCTTGCGCCATTCCCAGGCCATGGGGCGGGAAAGGAAAAGGAAGGGATGTGGGCACTTGCTGACACTGAGGGCTGGGTCTGCTCCCTTTGTGCTGCTGCCCAGGCGGGCGTATTTTTGGGAAGGGGTGGGTTCTGAAAGTAGGGAGGAAGTTACCACCCCATTGGAAAGAATCTACCACCCTGCCTTCCAGCTGAAATATCAGATAGAGGCTGTTCTTCTCCATGGGCAGCAGGGGATCAAATGGCCAAGGGGTGGTTCTTTCTTTTTTTTGAGGGCTTGTATGAAAGAACATGATGTCTCAGGCTCACAAAGGGAAAAAAGATAAGGGGGAAAAGTGGCAAGTTCGAAAGTCTATTGTGTATGTTATCTCTGTTATTTTAGACTAAGAAAAAGTAAATATGGCAGGTTGGACTCGCCGTGTATGCCAGCCTGGCCCAAACTATTGCTTCTGTCCTTTTTCTTGGGTTTTGCATGTTGGCAAAAGCTTTTCCCTGGAAGTTTTCTGCCACCCAGCACCACATTGTATGGAGAAGGAGGGCAGCTGAGTCCATGGAGTGATGGGAAGTGAAAAAAAGTACCTCCTGAACATTTAGAAACCTTTAGTTGTTAGGCCCCAGTGCGCTTAAAGATATGTTCTTCTCCAGTAGAATATAAAAAACAGGACTGGCATTGTAACCAGGACTTTCAAATGGCAAAGCTGGACGTCCCCCAGAAGGGCAGCAGATTGACTCCAAAGAAGTCACGCCGTTCTAGTAAAGACACCCCAGGTCACATCTGCTCTGGCCTGACCTTTCAGACTCCAAATCTCATTAGTGTCCCAGAGCAGCTTTAGTCTGGATGAAGCTTGAAGGCCAGTGTATGAAGCCATAGACTTCGGTGAGCAAGGGCTCAGACACTCAATGCAACCAAACTCTCTAATACATAATAGTGAAAGTAACCATGAAAGCTAACGTTTGTTGAGCATCTATTAAGTGCTAGTCCCTGTGCTAGGGGCACTGCATGAATTTTTTCACTCAATCAGAAATAAATACTTTTATCATCTATATAATACAGATGAGAAAACTGGGGCTCAAGGAGTTCATGCTTAACTTGCCTGATACCATGTCTTTACCCCAACTGACCCTGAAAGTGGAATTGCATAGGAAACATTATTGACACACTGAGAATTGAATGAGAGACTGAGAGCTAATGGAAATTTGGGGGGTATACTTTGACAGCAAAGTCTAAGTGAGTATGTAGCCAGCAGAAGTTGGACATATACTTCATTTGCATATTCTGGTCCTAGACATTGGGTCATGGAAATGGCACACTATAAGAAAGAGTCATCATAAAGACTCAAACTCCCAATTCAGGAGGTCCAGGGCATTCTCTTCTTGAAAGTGGACCCACAGCAGACATCAAATCATAAACCATTTGAGTGTGAATTCCTCAGAGACACTTTCTCTGGTCCCCTCTCCCCTTCTTCAGGTGCCATCTTGCTGTAATGCACACATAGCACTCTCCACTGTTCTTTTAACATGTAGCAGTTGGAGCTGATTATTCATGGAATATCTCCTCTGCTGGGCTGTCATCTCCATGAGGACAGGGACTACTTCTGTTGGTTTCCCTGCTCTAATCTTGCTATTTCAAGAACATAGCCAACATTCCCTTCCTGTGAGAACAGACTAGACTTTCAAGTAATCGTTCTTCATTCAGTGTTCTGTTCCCATCTGGGGACCTTCCACCATTCTGCTGGAGTTGCCATCACCTCTAGAGGTTGCCAGTTCCCACGGGACCTCAATCTAAGTTTTCTTCCTCAAAGTCATCAGAGGCCCTGGCCCTTTTGTATTGTGGCCTAGGGTGTGGGCTGCATTTGTGTGGTTCCTATGGTGAAATCAGTGCATCTCTATTGTTGGGACACACTTGTTTGTTTTATTCCTGTAAGATGGTTGTAATTTCTGGGCATGGTGGCACACGTCTATAATCCCAGTTACCTGGGCGACTGAGGCTAGGGATCTCTTGAGTCCATGGGTTTGAGACTACCCCAGACAGCATAGTGAGACCTAGTCTCAAAAAAAAAAAAAAAAAAAGATGGTTGCAATTGGTCCCAACTCTGCCATGTTAGACCATTTCACTCAAATTGGGAAGTTCCAACAAGACTTAAAATTTGAATTCCACTAGCAAATGAGACTGCCCAACCACTCAAACAAAGGCTAGAAGAGTAACAGTGTAACTATCTTGGTTAAGAACAAAAGTTCTATAGGTATTATCAAAGAAACAAGAGAAGTGTTGGCAAAGATGTGGAGAAAAGGAGAGCCTTGTTGTTCACTGTTGGAGGGAATGTACCCAGACATAGCCATCATGGAAAATAGTATGAAGGATCCTCTAAATATTAATAATAGAAATACCCAATGATCCAACCATCTCACTACCAGGTATTTATCCCAATAATAAGAAAACATTAATTTGAAGCATTAAATGAACCCACTGTTCACTTCAACATTACTTTACAATTACCAAGGGTTGGAAACAACCTCAGTACCCATCAACAGACGAGCAGATATAGAAGATGTCAACTGTCTATAGTCAACAGAAAAATGATTTTTTAAAAGATTAAATTCTTCAATTTACAACAACATGGACATCTCTAGAGAGTATGATGACAGGAAGTGAAATAAGTCAGATAAAGACAAATATTCATATGTGGTAGACAAAGAATAAAACAAATGAACAAGCAAAACAGTTTTAGACTACAAAACAAAATAGTGGTAACCAGAAGGGAAAGGTGAAGTGGGTGGTCAACTGGGTAAAAGGGCTCAATTATATAGCAACAGCCTGGAAAAACAGACTTAAAGTGACAAGCAGAATGTAATATATGAAGACAGTGAAATGTATAAGTCTGTACGCCTGGGATGTACACAATCGTAGAAATCAATGTTACTCCCTTTTAAAAGTAAAAATTCTAAAGTTCAACTAATCTGCAGTCAATTTCCAACTTTGCCACTCAACTATACAATCTTCAGCAGGTAATGCACATATGTGACCTTTCTAAGTTAGTTCCTACAAAGGTACAATGGAGTTAATAACAGAGACAGCATCAAAGAGTTGTAAGAACTAGCTGTTGTGGGGTGTGTGTGTGTGTGTGTGTGTGTGTGTGTGTGTGTGTGTGTGTGTGTAGCTACCATAGAGACAGGCAAGGAGTGAGGATTCAAAAAAAGATTGTTATTTCCTTACCCTACTTGCCCAAGGAGTTTGGTAATTATTCAGACTCAGGGGAAATGCTGACCTAGTGTAATGTAAGCAGATGTATAAAGAGAGAACACACTGAAGACAGTTAAACCTATAAAGTATATATTGGGGAGACTTAGCGGAAAGTGGTGTGAGGATTATATCAAGTGAGTTTATGTGTTAAATGCTTAGCATCCTGCCTCGTACACACTGGGTACCCTGAAGTGTGAGTGATTACAGACATTAGAATGATCATTTCTATTAGATGTCGGTGGCATGTATTTTTATTAGCCAGTATTTATTCCTAACATATTATAAGATGACCTTGACTCCCTTCCCAAGAGGTAACTTACCGGCATTTCCACTACCTGCTTTGTGCAGATGAGCAAAGTTGCAATTGTTAACCAGTGAAATGCACCCGGCTGCTGTACAAGGCAACAAAAATTACTTTTTCTTTTGAGGGTTCTTAATTTCTTTTCAAAGGTTCTCGGTAGAATTTTCAGTCCAAAAATAGGTGTGACCTGTGTGCACTTTGGAAAGGAATGAGGCGGCCACCGTGGGGCTACGATTGGCATTGTTCAAAGGCAATGAATTCCTGTTCCCTGATGTTGTTTTGGGTTGGGCTGACCTTATGAACTGGATTTCTTTTCAGATGGGTGTATTTTTCCTTATTGCAAATTTCCTTCAATTCATCAGCAGAGATTCTAGCCGCTTTGCAGGGAGCTTGTGACCCTGGCTTGAAGAGCTTCTGTGCTTATCAACGCCTCTTTCTACCAATACAGGGGGTTTTTAGTTTGGTTTGCTTTTTTTTCTTTTTTTTTTCTCTTTCATAGCTTCAATTTGGCCTGTTGTGCTTCTGCTTTGAGATGCCATCTTGAGCTACAGCACCGCCCTCTAGCTCATCTCTATGAACCAGTTCCCAGGGTCACTTGAATTTGTCTCCTGTAGCGCAATCTAAGCTTTTTTTTTTTTTTTTAAACAACTGCATTGTAAAAGACCTTCCTTGATTCTCACTTAACCACCCATTCAGTGTTTCCGGGGCTCTATGACCTGGTACAATTCACACACCCATTGCCATGTTCCGCCATTGCTGTGGGGATTGCTGGCAGGCTCAGACGGACTCTGCACTTATAACACAACTCACAACACACACCACACTTACATCACAAAGTGAGTCATCTGTGGCAGGATAAGGTCCTATCAATGTGTCTGTTGCCTGAGAGAACTCATTTTCTTGGATATTTCCTATCTACCAATGTTTATTTTCCCTTTTATCTATAAGCTGTCTTCTTGCAAGAACTAAAGACTCCTTAAAAAGATGTCAACACTACAACACGATAAAATGAACTGAAATTAAGAAGCCTATCGCAGTGGGTGTGGTGGCGCATGCCTGTAATCCCAGCTACGTGGGAGGCTGAGGCTAGGGATCACTTGAGTCTGCAGTTTGGAGACAATCCCCGGCAACATAGCAAGACATAGTCGAAGGAAGGAAGGAAGGAAGGAAGGAAGGAAGGAAGGAAGGAAGGAAGGAAGGAAGGAAGGAAGGAAGGA
>PVHY01014295.1:0-14720 GCA_004024945.1 Uropsilus gracilis
TAGGTCTTGCCATTTTTGCCCGTGGAACCGCAGGCTCTCGTTGCCCAGGGTACCACAGACTCAAGCAATCCCCAGCCTCTGCTTCCCACGTAGCTGGGATTACGGGCACGCGCCACCATGCCCAGCTATTTTTTTGGAACTAGGTCTCGCTACGGGCCCCAAGTGGTACTCGAACCATGATCCCTAGCCCCGGCCGCTTCATAGGCTGAAGCTTACAGGCATGAGCCACCGTGCCTGGCCTAAGACAACTTATTTTCAATTCATCTTTTTTCCTGTAATAATTTTAAATAAACTTTGTCATATTCACTTTTCTAAAGTTTTGGGGGATATATAACCCTGTCATTTGTTATGACTGACTTGTTCATGATGAATTGTTTCTGCAGTTGTTTTGTTTTTGTGTTGTGAGCTCATTATCTTTTTTCTTTTTTTTTTTTGAGATTATATCTCGCTATTTTTGCCTGTGGAACCGCAGGCTCTCGTTGCCTGGGGTACCATAGACTCAAGCAATCCCCAGCCTCAACTTCCCAGGTAGCTGGGATTACAGGCGCGTGCCACCACGCCCAGCTATTTTTTTGGAACTAGGTCTCGCTACGGGCCCCAGGCGGCACTCGAACCGTAATCCCTAGCCCCGGCTGCTTCATAGGCTGAAGCTTACAGGCATGAGCCACTGTACCTGGCCTGTGAACTCATTTTCATTGGAACATTGTCTTTAGAAACCTATATAGCTTGGATTGAGGTCAGTTCTCCCAAGAACAGTTTTTCCCCCTTTTAATCAACTTTGCTTATGTAATTTGTGTACAATAAATTTATTTTCCCCTTCACCTACAATAAACTTATTTACAGAGTTTTGTTGTTGTTGTTTTTGAGACTAGGTCTCACTATTTTTGCCCATGGAACCGCAGGCTCACGTTGCCCAGGGTACCACGGACTCAAGCGATCCCCAGCCTCAGCTTCCCAAGTAGCTGGAATTATAGGCACATACCACCATGCCCAGCTATTTTTTGGGACTGGGTCTCGCTGTGTTGCCCGAGCGGTACTCGAACCATGATCTCTAGCCCCAGCTGCTTCATAGACTGAACCTTGCAGGCACATTCCACCGTGCCCAGCTCTGGACTTTTATTTTTAAAAGGGCACTAACCCTGAACTTTTAGATAGTTTCCAGTTTATTGAGAACTGTGAATCAAGTTGCTATGCGCATTCAAGTATAACTTTCTTTTCAGCATGGAATGATTGGGTTGCATGACAGGTGTATGTTTACCAGTTTTCCAAATTGTAGTATTTTATATATTGTTGTAACAGTATGAGAGCTCTAGTTACTTCATATTTTTATCAACACACTTGGGTTGGTACTGTCTTTGATTTTTGCCATTCTCATGAAGATGTAATAATATTACATTATGGTTTTAATTTGCTTTTTTTGATGACGGGCAATGTTGAACATTTTATCATTTATTTCTAGACCATGCATTTATCTCCTGGAGGAACTTTGTTTCCCAACCTGGAACTAAATTACATGTAACTTTTTCTCTACTTTAGCTGTCCAGGCCATAGCTTAGCCAATATTTTAAATTCCAAATCTACCTCTTGTAGACACCTCTGGTTTTGAATTCCTAAGAGTTTTCCCCTTCTTTGTTAGGTGAACAAACAAGTTTTCTTTTTTGTTGTTCACAGATATTTTCCCCCAATCTTATCTTTTTGCTGAGGATATTGACCTTTATACAGAGATGTGCTTTTTGTGGGCTCAAGATTTGCCATCATCTGCTTATACTACTAAGACTACTATGTCCTTAGTTCACTAATTTAGTTTTCAGCTTCTTTGTTTCTGGTCTCAGGGATTTCCCTTTCTTGTGAGCTCAATTTAGCTATGTATCAGTGAGGATCTAATCAAATAGAAACCACGTGTTATTTTAGTAAACTCAGTAAAGGGAATTAAACATTTTGGAACTCAGTAAAGGGAATTAAACATTTTGGAATCCTGAAAAAACAAAAAATGGAATCTCAAAGTAACTTTGATATAACTCCACTAAGCAACTCCTTCATCCAGGATTGGAAAACTAAGGGAGGAAGGTTGGGATTATCAGAACCTAAAACTCCGGAGGGATATACAGGAACTGTTTCCTAATTCTCTGAGGAGGGGAGCAGGAGCGTTGCCTAGTGTTGCTGGTTTCTTAGGTGCTCACAGCAGGGGCCTGGAAGAACCAGGTTTGGTTGAGCCCTGCCCAGCTCAACCAGAGGGTGTTGGTCCCTCTGAGGGGACACAATAAAGCTGGTTCTGGGAGTTTGAAAATAAGTTGGGAGGGACCAAGTGTGTTGTCTAAAACAACCAGCCACAGAAGGGAAATCCTTAGTAATCACCTCCCTCCTGCCTTCGTATTTTCTCTTTAGCACCCCCTATTGACTGAGCCCAACAGGAAGGCTGCAGAAAAGTTGGTGGAATCCAAGGCCCAGAGTCATAGAACAGAAATTAATTACACAAGAGAGGTATGGAGCCTAGAGAGAGTAACTTAAAAGGATGAAGGATGTTTATTAAAATGTTCAAGCATTTCCAGGCTTGCTTGTTTGCTTATTTATTTACTTACTATTTATTTATTATTTATTATTTATTTATTGGCTAGGTCTCTCTATGTTGCCCAGGGTTGTCTCAAACCTGGGAACTCAAGTGATCCCTAGCCTCAGCCTCCCAGGTAGCTTGGGATTACAAGTGCGTGCTACCATGTCCGGCTCCAGGCATATTTACTCAGATTTTCAACTTCTCTGATTCTTTATATCAATAGTTGTTAATAGCAGTAGATGACTTTTTTTCCCAGCATATGTGAGCCAGGCACTGTTTTAAGCACTTTACATGAGCTGCTTCCCAAAGCTCTTCCCAAAGTAAATGTTATTAGTATTACTATTTCCTATAACAAGTGAGGAAACAGAGGCACAGATAAATTTAGCATCTACCTAAAGTTACTTGTAGGTGGTGAAATTGATGTTTTATTTATTTATTTAAAAAAAATTTTTTTTGAGAGACTAGGTCTTGCTATTTTTGCCTGTGGAACCGCAGGCTCTTGTTGTCCAGGGTACCACAGACTCAGGCAATCCCCAGCCTCAGCTTCCCAGGTAGCTGGGATTACAGGCGCGCACCACCACGCCCAGCTATTTTTTTGAGCTAGATCTCGCTACCGGCCCCAGGCATGACTCGAACCGCGATCCCTATCCCTGGCCGCTTCATAGGCTGAAGCTTACAGGCACGAACCACCGTGCCCAGTGAAATTGATGTTTTAATTTCAGCATTTTGAATTCCAAAACACAGGTTTTTCTGTTTTTTGGTGTTTTTTTTTTTTTTGAGACTAGGTCTCACTGTTTTTGCCTGTGGAATCACAGGCTCACATTGCCCAGAGTATCACAGACTCAAGCAATTCCCAGCCTCAGCTTCCCAGGTAGCTGGGATTACAGGCATGTGCCATGACGCCAAGCTATATTTTTTTAGAACTAGGTCTCGCTATGTGCCCCTGACAGGACTAGAACTGTGATCCCTGTCTCTGGCTTCCTAGGCTGCTGCTTATAGGCATGTGCCACCATGCCGGGCCCTCAAAACACAGTTCTTAACTTACTTATGCTGAAAGTTCTTACTTGTTTCAAACCAAAATCTCTCCTCCTATAGCTTCCACTCATTAGCTCTGGTTTTTCCTTCTTGCAGGGAGACACAGTCTATCTCATCATCTGTATAAGATCTTTGAAAAAAGTTTTCTTGTTTTTCCTGGCTATTTGTGGTTCTTCCCTCACATTTGCTACCACATAACTCAGACCCATCACCAGGGTGGTGGTTCTTCCTCTGCATTGCTTTGATTTTATTTTTCAGAGGTGGGTACAGAGTGGTTATTTGCTAACCTAACCTGAGCTTGTACACATGTTTTGAGTAGTTCTGTTAGATTCCTTGTTTATTGAGTGTTCACAGTAACAAAATAACATCCTAACAGCAGGTCTTTTTTTTTTTTTTTTAATGAACTGCAATGTCATATTTTTCCATCCTGTATTTGTTTCTTTTATTCTAAATGCAGAACTATACGTTTAATTGAATTAGAGTATCTCATTTTTGGTAACATCAAACCTGTTAAGTTTTTTTGTCAGAGCAAACCTAAAAGTACTCTATTTTCTATCCCTCACAGTTCATCATTTCAAAGTATAACAGACAAGCATATATATGTTTATCATTTGTCTTTGGAAAAATGTTGAACATATTAGGTTTGAAGACTTACGTCTAGGTTGTACCACTATAGATATTAATACAACTGAAGGAGGTTTAAGAGAAATAGTTTTCACTATTTTTTTGTGCCAGATTGGGAGAGGACAGTATCTTGACTGTCATTGAGGGTCAAGAGAAGAGTCAAGGTTAGGTTTGGCCACAGGGCAGTTAATCACCCTAATAAGGGGCCACTTAGCAGAAATAAAATGATCTAGTGGCTGCATTATAGTGCAGTATGCTGCTGGGTTAAGGCCTCTGTTGTCCACTGTGTCAATTGCCCTTTCTGTCCTATTTAAGGATGACTTTCTGTGAAGCAAAAGCAGGAAATGCTAGTGATTCAGCCTTGCAGAGTTCTTCTGCCTTGTAGCTAAGGATTTGTTAATCTGGCAAGGAGTAAAGACTGCATATATGCACCTATTAGATGCCTTTATGTATTGACCAGAGGCACTTGTTTTGCAGGCCATAAAAGTTTTAGTACCATATAGGTACCAAAGGATAGAAGGCAAGGTGAATATAGTGGATACCATTCTGTGTGTGGACAGCTTCCTGTAGTCTTCCTTGTCAGTGGAAGGCCTTTGTCAAGGGCTGCACTTTGTGATGACCTCAGTGAGCGATGAGGCTGTAATAACTTTGATAACCTACTATTCAATCTTTGGTATAGTCTGACTGAATTTGTGGGGGAACCTCTTGTTCCCTGGGAATGAATTGCTACAAAGTAGACTCTGGTTGCTAACTTCTAAAACCCAGTTTCTTGGGTTATGTCAAATTCAAAATGAATGCCTGTTAAATCTCTTACTGAACTGAGCATATAAAGTAGTGCATAGTACAGGATTTCCCTCTTCAACTATTTAAGCCCACAGGTTTATAATAATACCATAGATAACTTAAATACCACCTAGAGTCACAAATTGTTAACATTTTGCCACATTTGTTCTCTATCCTTCATTTTCTGAACCTTTTAACTTTTGGGTGTGAACACGTTATTTTATTCCTAAATATTTCAAGTATTTCCTAAAAACAAGAATGTATTTCTAGCAAAAGACTGTGTATATTTTAGGCATATATTTCACCACTTGGATAGCTTACAGTCTGTACGCAACAATTAGAACTCAAGTTTACCATTAATTAAATACATCTAATTTATACTTACTAAGATTTCTCACTTTTTCCCAGTGATTTCTTTTATAGACTTTTCTTCAAGTCGGGGTCCATTGAAAAACCATGTGTGCAATTACTTGTCATAATTTTGTCATGCACCTAATCTACTTTATCTTTGAACTGTTATTTTATCTTTTACTTACCTTTTTGCCTACCATAGCTTTGACATTTGTAAAGAATTCAGATTAGGCCGGGCACCGTGGCTCGTGTCTGTAAGCTTCAGCCTATGAAGTGGCAGGGACTTAGGGATCGCGGTTTGAGTCCTGCCTGGGGCCCGTAGTGAGACCTGGGCATGGTGGTGTGTGCCTGTAATCCCAGCTACCTGGGAAACTGAAGCTGGGGATTGCTTGAGTCTGTGGTACCCCGGGCAATGAGAGCCTGCGGTCCCACGGGCAAAAATAGTGAGACCTAGTCTCAAAAAAAAAAAAAAGAATTCAGATTACTTTTGCAGTATGTCTTTCAATTTGGATTTGTGTGCTTGTTTCTTCTGATTAGATATGGTTCAACATTTTTGATAGAATTCTGTAGGCTAATACAGCAGTTTGATTAGTAACACATGGAAGCATTAAGCTTTGCATGACAGTTTGTAATTTAACACTTGATTGTGTTGTCATATCTGAAATCCCTGTAGGAATTGAGATACAACAGGGACTCAATAGGCCCTGGAATGACTGGGAGAAACTGGTAGATGAAGTTTGTAAGAGGGACAGAATTGAGGCTGTTGGTGTCTGATTAGATAAGCTGCTATTTGGGCTTCCTATCTCTTGATTAAGGTTGTGTATCTGAAAAAGTAAATTTCCTCTGGGAGTTTAGAGTTCTTTTTCTTCCATGGTGTTGGAAAACCTAATAGTTTAGAATTCTCACATTGGCTTCATAGAGGCCTGAGACTATGCTTAGTGTTTTGCCGGCTGCCTAACTTTGGGGAAAGTTTCTTGCTTGCAGACTAGAAAGAGTATTGATAACTATGTAAATGGTTATTGTTAAACCAACTCATAGATAAAAGACTTGGACATATAAGACCTGAAACCATAAAATATATGGGGAAAAAAATTAGACAAAACACTCCGTCACCTGTACTGCAGAAACATCTTCCAGGACACATCTATATAAGCAAAGAGAATGAAGGAAAACATAAACAGCTAGGACTCTATGAAGCTAAAAAAACTTCTGCACAGTAAAATAGACAATAATCAAAACAAAGAGACACCAACCAAATGGAAAAAAATTTTTGTGCTCCACTCAACTGACAGGGGTCTGATAGCAAATCAAAGATCCATAAAAAACTCACACAACTCAATAGCGAAACAAAAATCCCAGTCAGCCTATGAAGCGGCCGGGGCTAGGGATCGCGGTTCGAGTCCCGCCTGGGGCCCGTAGCGAGACCTAGTTCCAAAAAAATAGCTGGGCGTGGTGGTGCGCGCCTGTAATCCCAGCTACGTGGGAAGCTGAGGCTGGGGATTGCTTGAGTCTGTGGTACCCCGGGCAACAAGAGCCTGTGGTTCCACGGGCAAAAAAAAAATAGCGAGACCTAGTCTAAAAAAAAAAAAAAAAAAAAAAAAAAAAAAAAAAAAAAAAAAAAAATCCCAGTCAAAAAATGGGAGAAGAGGTCTTCTCCAAAGAGAAAATACAAATGGCCAATAGGCATATGAAAAAATGCTCAACATCACTATATTCAGGGAAACGCAAATCAAAACCACACTGAGATAAAGAAAAAGAGGGGGGAGGGGCAACAGCAAGTGCTGGCGTGAATGTGGAGAGGAAGGAACACTTGTACACTGCTGTTGGGAATGCACACTGGCCCAGCCACTAGGGAAAGCTGTGTGGAGGACCCTCAAACTACTGAAAATGGAACTAATATTTGATCCAGCAATCCCACTTCTGGCAATCTACCCAAAGGATACAAAAATACTAATTTGAAAGGACACCTGTACTCCGATGTTTATTGCAACACCATTTACAATAGCCAGAATATGGAAATAACCCAAATGCCCCAACACACAGGAATGGCTAGAAAGTTGTGGTATATTTACACAATGGAATATTACTCAGCTATCAAAAAAATTTGATGCATTTGTGATAACATGGATGGACCTAGAAGGAATCATGCTACTGGAAATAAGCCAGAAAGAAATAAATACTGGATGACTTCACCTAATGTGGGATATAGGGAAAACAAGCAAACAAACAAAAGGACAAGTAAAACATGAAACTAACAAACTATCAGCAGAACTAAAGCATAGAGTGTGGGAGGGGGATAGAGAGGTAAAATCAGGGAAGGGATGGGCACAAGAGATTAAAATATTACTCATCAATTAAAAATGACAAATTTGATGAGTTTATGATAGCATGGATGTACCTAGAAGAAATCATATTAGCAGAAAGAAAAAGACAGAATTCAAATGGTTTCACTAATATATGGGACAAAGGAAAAACAAAGGGCCAGGAGGAAAAGTTAAAACAAGTTAACAACCAAACTTGGTGGGGGGGAGGAGGGAAGCTGGAGAGGGTGGGATCAGTCAGGGCTGGGTGAACCCAGGGGATTACAAAAAAGTGAAATATATATACATATATAGTTTAAATAAAAAAGATTAAGATGATGGTTTATGGGTGACAAGGTGGTGGGAGAACCTTGGGGTATATATACAACAATGTATATGTGCAATCAGTTTGAAAAAAATAAAAGATTATTATTTGGTGCTCACAGTGAAATATTACATAAATATTTGAAGTAAAATATTTGACTGTCTTTAGGTGGGGCAGCACTTTATAATTCTGTGATATGCCCTATTGGAACACTCATTTGTATTACCTGCTTAACTTCTGAAGCTGTTTGTATTGATCTATGCTGAATAACTGAAGGCATGGAAATGAAAAAGGACTTGGTTTATGCAGAGAGAAGACTTGATGAGGTGAGAGTGCATACTGGGGTAGTGGGAATTAAAGTTGGATAAAGGACTTGAGGTCATATAAAGGAGCATATAGAAAGTAACCAAGAATTTAGATACGATGCTTCAGACAGAAGAAAACCATGGAAGACTTCTGCACAGGAGAGACATCTGAAAATGAATGGTCTGGAGCCTCCTAAGGAAAAGGAACTTTTCCTGGTTTGGAGTCCAGAATCCTCATAGGGCAGGGCCTTCCCGTGCTGACCAAGGGGGTGTGGTTTGGCACTCTTGCCACAGGAGGCCAGAATTTCTGCCCCAGTGACTTTTCCTGCTCTGCCACTGACTCACCCCATTGACCTGGACTGCGTGGCTTCCCTTCCGGTCGCTTGTCTGATCTACAGAACACTGGAGCTTCCCAAGATGATGTGAGGCTTAGCTGACCGCCAGTGGGTGGGATAAGGGAATGCACAAGCATTCCTGACACTTCCCGGTGGATAAAGGCTAATTCTAAGCCAGACTGTCAGGGATCTCTGTGTCCAAGCCTGAAGAAGCTATCCACCAAAAGGTAAGTCAAGATCTTTTCTTACTAGTCAGCTTTTTCCAGACAGGATTTATGCTACTTTCATTTTTCTCTGGCCCAGGTTCTTCATAATAACCTTCTTTTAATTATTTGAAGCAAACAGGTTACTGCACGAGGTGGCTAGGGAGATTTAATAAACATATTGTTCTAGCTGTGGAGGGAGTGTTGAGAGCTTTTACTAGTGCCTGCTCTGTGCTAGATTACCCAGAACTCCTGTGAGCCAGTCAATGGCTCATACCCTCTATGGGAGCAACTGCAGTGTCCATGGTTTTAAACCTTTGGGGTTCGAACCATTACAGTATGTTTTTAGGGTGTGCTTTATTGCCTCAACTCCTCTCCTTTCCCTTTGAAAGAAAGGAGTGAGGTACATGGATTGGGATATTTGTGGGTTATGTTGGGAGTCAGGGTGATGGGGTTTCTAGTCCTCATTTTTGCTGATTTCATAACCAAACTGGTCTCCCTCAGTGGACTGGAGTTTTCTCATTTGTAGAAATGAATAGTTTGTGTTATATGCTCTGAAAGGTTTCTTCTAGGGTGACTGTAAGATAATATAATAGTTTCCTATTAAAACCAGTAACATACTGCACATACCTTGTCCCCTTAATTGCCGTTGTGGGACAATTATATTTATCAGCCTTTACATTTATCTGGTGCTGCTGCCAAGGCTAAGAACATTCTCAACTGACCTTTTGAACAACCTCAGAAGTAGCAAATCTTCACTCTTGGCTGGGTGGGTTTAGCTTTTGGATATAGCCAGAAATATGTCAGCAGATCAAAGTGAGGCAAAAACTTTTTGGTGAAGATTGAGGTGTGACTGTAAGTAAGATTTAATTTTGTATATTTCACATGGAACAGACATTAAAGACCATTCTCCGAGGAGTGTTTAATAAGTATTTTGAGCAATGCTGATATTGTTAGATTGAATAAATAAGAAAACTATATTGATTATGATTTTAATTTGATTTAATAAGATTGGAAAATTTTTATTTTTTTAAAATAATTTATATATATATATTTCACATCATTTTGATCTCTGGGGGTCACCCACCACCTCCCCTCCCTGACCTCTCCAGCTGGTCCCCACCCTCCTGTTATGTACTTTCATTTGGTTGTCCATAAATTAGTGAAACCATTTGGTTTCTGTCTTTCTATCTGGCTCGTTTCTGCTAGTATGATTTCTTCTAGGTACATCAGGTACATCCAGGTTTCCATAAATTCATTTGTCATTTTGAATTGATGAATAATACTCCATTGTGTATATATACCACATCTTTTTCATCCATTCGTCTGTTCTGGGGCATTTGGGTTGTTTCCATGTCCTTGCAGTTATAAATAGTGCTGCAATAAATATCCGAGCACAGGTGTCCTTTTGTACCCACATTGAGGTCTCCTTTGGGTAGATTCCCAGAAGTGCGACTGCTGGGTCAAATGGTAATTCCATTTTCATTAGGGTCAAATGGTAATTCCATTTTCATTAGTTTGAGGGTCCTCTATACTGCTTTCCATAGTGGCTGGACCAGTTTGCATTCCCACCAACAGTGTAAGAGTGTTCCTTTCCACATCCACGCCAGCACTTGTTGCCTGTTTTTTTGATGTGGGACATTCTTAGTGGTGTAAAGTGGTATCTCATTGTGGTTTTGATTTGCATTTCTCTGATTGCTAGTGACATTGAGCAATTTTTCATGTGTCTGTTGGCCATTTGTATTTCCTCTTTGGAGAAGTGTCTTTTTAGTTCTTCTCACTTTTTGATTGGGCTTCTTGTTTTGCTTTTGTTTAGTTGTGTGAGTTCCTTGTGGATCTGCATTATTAAACCCTTATCACTCTTGTGGAGGGCAAAATTTTTTTTCCCATTTGGTTGGGCTTCTTTTAGTTTATTCTGTTGTCTCTTTTGCTGTACAGAAGCTTTTCAGTTTGATGTGGTCCCATCTGTTTATGTTTTCCTTCAGTTTTTTGCCTTCTGCAGATGTTTCCAGAAAGGGATTTCTGAATTGTACTTCATGGAGGGTTTTACCCAAATTTTCCTCTATGTATGTTATGGTTTCAGGTTTGATATCTAAGTCTTTTATCCATTTTGAATTGATTTTTGTACATGGTATGAGGGAGTTGTCTTGGTCCATTTTTTTGCATGTCTTAGCCCAATTTTCCCAGCACCATTTACTGAAGAGGCTATCTTTGTTCCAATATAAGTTTTTCACTCCTTTGTCAAAGATTAGTTGACTATATCTGTGTGGCTTTATTTCTGGACTCTCAGTTCTGTTCCATTGGTCTCATTGTTGGTTGTTTTAAGTATTGTGGCTTTGTAGTTAGTATAGCTTGAAGTCAGGAATAGTTAGGCCTCCATTCTCTCTTTTTTTGGAGAGGAGGTTTTTTGATATTTGAGGTTTTTTGTTATTCCATATGATTTTTTGTACTTTTTGTTCTATCTCTTTAAAGAATGTCATTGGAATTTTTAAGGGGATTGCATTGAATCTGTAGATTGCTTTTGGTAGGATGGCCTTTTTTTTTTTTTTGGAGACTAGGTCTTGCTATTTTTGCCCGTGGAACCGCAGGCTCTCATTGCCTGGGGTACCACAGACTCAAGCAATCCCCGGCCTCAGCTTCCCAGGTAGCTGGGATTACAGGCACGCACCACTATGCCCAACTATGTTTTGGAACTAGGTCTCGCTACAGGCCCCAGGCGGGACTCGAACCGCGATCCCTAGCCCTAGCCCCAGCCGCTTCATAGGCTGAAGCTTACAAGCACGAGCCACTGTGCCCGACCTATGATGGCCATTTTGATGATGTTAATTCTTTCAATCCATGAGCAGGGTATATCTTTCCATTTCCTTGTGTCTTCTATCTCTTTTAGTAGTGTTTTTAAGTTTTCTTTGTATAGTTCTTTTACGTGTTTTGTTAGGTTTATTCCCAGGTATTTAATTGTTTTTGGTGCGATGGTAAATGGAATGACTTTTTTTAATTTCTTCTTCTTCTGCTTGGCTTTTTGTGTATAGGAAGGCTACTGACTTGTGTGTTGATTTTGTAGCCGGCTACCTTACTAAACTGGTTTATTGTTTCAAGAAGTTTTTCTGTGGATTTTTTGGGGTTCTCTACATAAAGAATCATATCAAGCCGGGCACAGTGGCTCGTACCTGTAAGCTCCAGCCTATGAAGCGGCAGGGGCTAGGGATCGTGGCTGGAGTCCTGCCTGGGGCACATATTGAGACCTAGTTCCAAAAAAATAACTGGACGTGGTGGCGCGTGCCTGTAATCCCAGCTACCTGGGAAGCTGAGGCCGGGGATTGCTTGATTCTGTGGTACCCCAAGCAATGTGAGCCTGCTGTTCCACAGACAAAAATAGCGAGACCTAGTCTCAAAAAAAAAAATCGTATCATCTGCATATAATGATAGCTTCAGTTCCTCTTTTCCTATTTGTATCTCTTTTATATCTTTCTCTTGCCTTATTGCCCTGACTAGAACTTCCAATACAATGTTAAAAAGTAGTGGAGAGAGTGGGCATCCTTGCCTAGTTCCAGATCTTAACTGGAATGATTTTAATTTTTCCCCATTTAAGATGATGTTTGCTGTAGGTTTGTCATAGATGGCTTTTATTATGTTGAGGTATATTCCTTTGATCCCCAGTTTTTCAAGGGCTTTTATCATAAATGGGTGCTGGACTTTGTTGAATGCTTTCTCTGCTTCTATTGATATGATCATGTGGTTTTGTTTTTCTTCTTGTTGATGTGGTGGATTATGTTAATTGATTTCTGGATGTTGAACCATCCTCGTGCCCCTGGGATAAATCCCACTTGGTCATGGTGAATAATGCTTTTTATGCATTGTGGGATTCGATTTGCTAGAATTTTGTTTAAAATTTTTGCATCTGTGTTCATTAGGGAAATTGGTTGGAAATGTTTTAAAAGGTGTCATCCTTTTTATTCATGGTACACTTGCTTGTAATTATACACATGCTTGTCAGGGTAACTCGATACTGGAGATGTGTTTAAGATATGCAAAGGTTTGGGATGTGATTGCTGTAAAATATTGTAGCTAGGAGACAATGTAGTCTCATTTCTAGAATACCCAGCCACAGGTTCTTCAGACAGTAGCAGCCACTACTCACCAGAATGTCAGAGTCCATCAGGATGTTTCCTAGGTGACTGAAGTCAATTTTTTTTTTTTTTTTTTTTTGAGACTAGGTCTTGCTATTTTGCCTGTGGAACCGCAGGGTCTCGTTGCCCGGGGTACCACAGACTCAAGCAATCCCCAGCCTCAGCTTCCCAGGTAGCTGGGATTACAAGTGTGCGCCACCACGCCAGCTATTTTTTTTGGAACTAGGTCTCGCTACAGGCCCCAGGTGGGGCTCGAACCACGATCCCTAGCCCCGGCCGCTTCATAGGCTGAAGCTTACAAGCACAAGCCACCGTGCCCGACCTGAAGTCAATTATTTTATTATTATTTTTTTGAATGGAGTCAGCAGTTGTGGGGTTAAGAAAGATAGAACAGGTTGGTGGGTGGCGTGAGTCAATCAAATCAGCAGGGTTGTCTTGAATGCACCTAAATTAGTACATTGGAATCTATTCCTGGAAATGGTCTTGTTGATAGCTGGCCAATAAAATAAAATGTTCGACAACCTGGTCAGATACTGTCATTAAATCACTACATGATTATTTGCAGTTCCCTCATGCTGGCCTTGTTTTCTTCATTCTGATTATTAAGAGTTAGATACTGAGAGTTCTTGATCTGAAAGCAGGTTGGTTTTAAGGAGGTTAGGCCTGGAGATGAGTGGGATTCCTTTTCAACTCCTAAATTATGGTAATTTACTTGCTGCCACAGCTCTTTGATCAGATTTGAAATAGCTATTTAATGAGAAGCAGGCATTGAGAGCTTTCTCCTAAAAACAAACAACAATTACAGGACGTGCTGGTCCTGACAGAAGTGATTCCCTGGTAGGACCTATTGTTTGAGGGAGGTAGAGGTGAATTGCCTCAAAATGGACAGTGTGAATATATTATTTAGATTTTGTTTTCAGCTTTGTTAATTTCAAACCTTTCTTTAAAGGGATTCTGTTGATAATTGGTACAGTGGTATTCATTGGGGAAAAGCTCCATGTAGCCACAATTAGATGTCAAATGCCCCAAAGCAAAGCCAGCCAGTTTCTAGATAGATAAGTGGCCTAATCAGTTGCTTTTTAAATTTTAGACCCTATACATTTACTGAAAGAGAGAATAGGCTGCTTGGTGATCTAGGCTAGGCACTAGGCTGAGAGATTTGGGCTCTTAATAGCCAGGTGACTTGTAGAATCAATGCCTCTTAATCCTTGTATTTCTCTTCTTTCCCTCAGTGCCCTTTAGTTTTAATTAGGATTGTGTAAACACAGTCAGCTTGCCAGTTCCCTTAAAGGGACAGACCCATGTCCCAGAGCATTGCCTCTCATGATACGTATGTAACTTAAAAGGGACTATTCTCCTTGACAGTTTGCTTTATTGACCACTCTACTGAAAGAATTTACTAGATTAAGACCACTTAGTTGTCATTCAGTCAGGCAGCATTATTTACTGCTTACAAAGTGCACACATTGTGCTGGTGTGGAGCAGATAGGTGAATAAGGGGCTCTCCAGGAGCTTAGTCAAGTGACACATGTATTGCAGCTAGCATCAACCCAAGAGGAAATAAAGTGTGTAAAGAAACAAGCTTTGTGGGAGCGCAGAAGTAAATATTTTTTCTTTTTTTACTGAAACGGGGGGAATTAGGGTAGCTTCTGAAGAGAGAAGGCATTTGAGCCAAGTTACAAAGATTGAGTAGAAAGTTCAGAAGGTTTAGGGACTGGGGGGCGGGGCTTGGAGGAGAGGGGAGAAAGTTCAGAAGGTTTAAAAGAAATTATGCTGGGGGA
>PVHY01014295.1:14820-38992 GCA_004024945.1 Uropsilus gracilis
CCCCCCCCCCCCCCCCCGCCCCGTGTTAAATATTTCTGATATAAGGAATTACATGACCCAGTCCATGTTGCTTAGGTCTTGGTCTCTTTTTAAATGTAAATTCATAGATTTGAGGGTTGAGAATGTGATGGTTTTAGTACATAGGTCATTAAGTTTGTCACACATCTTGCATTTGGGTTCCTGAGTACTTAGTTATATTTACTAAAGTAATTCCAAAAGCATGAAGACAGGAAGTGGTCAGGGCTGTGTCTCTTTTTCTTTTTCTTTCTTTTTTTTTTTGAGACTAGGTCTTGCTATTTTTGCCCATGAAACAGCAGGCTCTCGTTGCCCGGGGTACCACAGACTCAAGCAATCCCCAGCCTCAGCTTCCCAAGTAGCCGGGATGACAGGCGCGTGCCACCACGCCCAGCTGTTTTTTTGGAACTAGGTCTCGCTACGGGGCCCAGGCTGTGATTCCCTAGCCCCGGCTGCTTCAATGACTGAAGCTTACAGGCATGAGCCACCGTGCCCAGCGGGCTGTGTCTCTTTTCAACTGAGCTTCACCACTCCACAAAAATGAAGGGTTTCGTAGACATATATGTTATGCAGTTTCTTGTCTAGTGGATTGCTTACTTAGCACTAATCCTTAGAAGGTAAAATTTTTGGCATGAGGTGGGCTTTTGATTAATTATACAGTGGGATCAAAAGGTTTTTTTGAGCCTGATTAAAAATAGTATATGCTCATTGTAGAAAATATTGAAAACTGTAAAGTAGAAAACTAAATTCTATCATCGAGAGATAATAGTTTACTTCTATTTTAGTGTTTTCAGTATTTTATACTTATGTATATTTCTCTTACATAGCCAGGTAGTACATTAGCTAATAATTTTCTATTTTCTCTCCCATTTTCTGCTTTTGTTTTATAAATTCATGTGTATTAATGTTGTGAAAATGTTTTATAAATATTTCTGGTGACTGCATAAATATGTCATGCGATTTTTATAGTGCTTTCATTTTTTTTTCTGTTTTAAACAATGCAAAGAAGGGGGCAAATGGAAATGGTCTAATTCATGGTTGATACCGTGGTGGGAGAACTACGGGGACTGCAGTAATGTTAAGAAGAAAATTTTAAAAATAACTATATTGCTTTTATACAAGTTATAAAAATAATGTTGTGCGTGTATATATAACAAGTGAATCCTCATCTTTTTTTTTTTTTTTTTTTTGAGACTAGGTCTCACTATTTTTGCCCGTGGAACCGCAGGCTCATGTTGCCCGGGATATCATGTACTCAAGCAATCCCCAGCTCAGCTTCCCAGGTAGCTGGGATTACAGGCACGCACCACCACGCCCAACTATTTTTTAGGATAGGTCTCACTGTGTTGCCCCAAGTGGGACTCGAACCGCAATCCTAACCCCAGCCGCTTCATAGGCTGAAGCTTACAGACCCGAGCCACCGTGCCCGACTGAATCAGCATCTTCTAAGCGTATTCTGTAGAGGCATCCTTTATTTTATATCTAGTTTCTGGTGTATCTATGTGTGAATATTATTATTATTATTATTATTTTTTTTTTTTTGACTAGGTCTCGCTATTTTTGCCCATGGAACCGCAGGCTCTCGTTGCCCGGGGTACCACAACTCAAGCAATCCCCAGCCTCAGCTTCCCAGGTAGCTGGGATTGCAGGCACACGCCACCACACCCAGCTATTTTTTTGGAACTAGGTCTCGCTATGGGCCCCAGGCGGGACTCGAACCGCGATCCCTAGCCCCGGTTGCTTCATAGGCTGAAGCTCGTGCCCGGCCTTGATCATGAATTTCTCAATCAAAATTCTAGATTAACTTTGTTGGGATGTAGGAGGGCTTCTTTGTCATTATTATATAAAATCAAAATTAGGGTGAGAGTGAATGAAATGAGAAAGCTGCGGGGAGTGGGTTTTGGTACGAAGGTCCTGTTAAAATGACCTTTGGAGATAAAAGGAATAGGAGATGAGTTGTCTTCCATTTCTATATTTGAATAAAACGGGAATAATGGCATCTTCCCTTTCAGCTCCACAGGCACTGAATTACCAAAAATTTCCAGTAGAAATCTTAATTTCAGAATTGAAGAAATGGCTTATTTTGGTGACTAGGATCTTCAAAAGGATAGTGATTAAGGAAAGAATTGATTTTCTTTTGCCCACAGTCCTACCACTTAGCAGTTGAATAGATATGTTGGAAATGTTTAGCTGCTTTCTAGTGACTCTTCTACAAGCAAAAGGAAAGGATAGATGTGTGTTGGGTCTGTTTATTAGCTGACTTAGTGAAGCTTGCTTTTATATTGTCATTATAATGTGTTAG
Organism: Uropsilus gracilis; assembly: GCA_004024945.1. Taxonomy (NCBI): domain Eukaryota; kingdom Metazoa; phylum Chordata; class Mammalia; order Eulipotyphla; family Talpidae; genus Uropsilus; species Uropsilus gracilis. The sequence goes on from PVHY01014295.1 coordinate 17,138, forward strand.
TGGACTGCAGGTTGCTGTCACTGAAGGACAATGGGAACCAGATCTGTTTCCATTAGTTACATAGAAGACCCTTGAGTAGTGTTCCAACTTAGAAATAGAGGAATGTCTTTTGACTTTATTAGAATGCTTTGAACGCTCTTCTGTACTGCATACTAGGCCCGGGCCTGTACTGCATATGCATCTACTTGAAAATGTACCATACTCTTTAACATAGCTACATCCTATGCAGTTAGATAACAATCTCTGTTAAGAAACTTTTCTTTAGGTATTAACTGTGAGTTGTTGTTTTTATTTAGACCCAGTTAATAAATACTTTAAACTTTGTAGGCTGTATTGTCACAACTACTTATCTCTGCCATAGGTGAACTGAAGTAGCCAAATAAAATACATAAATGAACGGGCATGGCCATAATTCAGTAAATTTGATTTACAAAATCAAGGCAACTGATCTGCAGGCAACTTTTGTTAATCCTTGAGCAATGAGAAATAACATAAAACAGACTGAAGGCCTACCTTTGATGGGAAGTTGTTTAAAAATTTAGCTTTGATGTCTGCTACTTAGTAATTGTCACCTTAGCCTCTGTTGAGACCTCATGTTTAAAATCAAAATGAAGCCAGGTGTGATGGTGCATGCCTGTAGTCCAAGCGCTGGGAGGCAAGAGGCTTGGGATTGCTTGAGTTTGCGGGTTTGAGACTACCCCAGACAACATAGCGAGACCTGGTCTTAAAAAAGCAGCTGGGTGTGGTAGCAGGCGCCTGTAATCCCAGCTTCCTGGGAGGCTGAAATTGGGGGTCGCTTGAGTCCGCAGGATTGGAACTGCCCTGGGCAACACAGCCAGACCTAGTCTCAAAAAAAAAGAAAATAAAATCAAAATGATAATAATTTTCCATAAGAAATAAAGGGACCATTTATACATATTGGTAAATATTTACCTTTTTGGAAAGCAGTATTACGTAAACAGTGATATATTGTTTTCTATCCTTTGAGTAAAATAATCTTTTTTTGATGGAAGTGTGTAGAAACAAGGCTTTTTAATGCTCTGTTGGTGGGACTAGTAAATGGATAAACCTTTGGGGATGGTAACATGGGAGTACCTGTATGTGTTTAACATGTGCACATTTCATCAATGTCAATTATTGGTACATATCCTAAAGAAGTAGTAGTTTATATATTAAAAGATGTGTATACCAGTAGTATCATTTCTATATTCGTTGAATAAATGAACGTGATGAAAGATCTAAATACCCACATAGCAAAATGTGAAAATAAACTTGTAGCACAACTTTACTATCATTTTTGTTAAACTTTTGAGAATATGCTGGGCATGGTGGTGCATGCCTATAAGCCTCAGCCTATGGAGAACGGCTGGGACTGGGGATCATGGTTCGAGTCCTGCCTGGGGCAACATAGTGAGACCTGGTCCCAAAAAATAGCTGGGCGTGGTGGCGTGTACCAGTAATCCCAGCTACGTGAGAGGCTGAGGCTGGGGATTACTTGAGTGTGTGGTACCCTGGGCAACGTGAGCTTGCGGTTCCCCGGGCAAAAATAGTGAGACCTAGTCTCAAAAAAAAAAAAGTTTGAAAATATGGGGAATTGTGGAAATGTCAGGTATTTGATTGAAAGGGCAAACTTCAGAACAGATTATGTAGTATGTTTTACAAGTATGTGGACCAAATATACCACACTCTGTCTCTTTCTGTACAAGCACATACACACCTGTGCCTGCACATACATGTACCTTTGCATATGTGTGTATGTACACATGTCTATATGCTTAGGAAAAGTCTGAAAGGTTATACCACAAATTTATAACAATGATTATGTAGAAGGAGGGTTGTGCCATTGACAAAAATAGATTAAGGTTTTGTGAATGTGGAGTTTTACATTTTACTATTATGTACTTCTCTATTTTTTTTTTTAATGTGGTATCTTTTTTTTTATTTATTATTTTTTTTAAATTTTTTTTATAATCAAATAGTTTATATATATATACACATTTCATATCTTATGTACTTCTCTATTATTTCATAATTAATTTCACTGATTCAGTCTCCTTCCAACTTTTTTTGGATAGCTGGTGATCCTCTGCAGTTGGCCAGGATCAGGGGTGTGATAAAGTAAGATTAATTCCCCAAGCCAGCTGTTCCCATATCATTTGAGTTGGAAGCAGCTACTGAGACTAGAACAAGGAGCAGGTGTGTAAGGGGTGTGTGTGTGGTGATGGGGGGGGGAGTTATCTTTTGCAGGTGGCTGGAAGAAGCAGCCAAAACAGGTCAGTTCTAATTTACTAACAGTGACTGTCACGTGTCATATCTTAACAGACTCCAAATTGCTTTTTTTTTTTTTTTTTTTTTTGAGACTAGATCTTGCTATTTTTGCCTGTGGAACCGCAGCTCTCGTTGCCCAGGGTACCACAGACTCAAGCAATCCCCAGCCTCAGCTTCCCAGGTAGCTGGGATTACAGGCACGCACCACCACGCCCAGCTATTTTTTTTGGAACTAGGTCTCACTACAGGCCCCAGGTGGGACTTGAACCGTGATCCCTAGCCCCGGCCGCTTCATAGGCTGAAGCTTACAAGCACGAGCCACCGTGCCCGGCCCTCCAAATTGCTTTAACCTCCTTTATCACTGAACCCTAAGGAGAATTTTGTGAGGAAGCAAGGCAAGGGTGTTAAGAAAAGCAGTAATCAAAACATGGGACAGCAAAGAAACTGTGTAGAAAGTTTTTTCTTTCATTTAAAAAGAAATATATGACTCATCAATTAAAAATGACAAATTTGATGAATTTATGGAAACCTGGATGTACCTAGAAGAAATCATACTAGCAGAAACGAGCCAGATAGAAAAAGACAGAAACCAAATGGTTTCACTAATATATGGACAACCAAATGAAAGTACACAACGGGAGGGTGGGGAGCAGCTGGAGCGGTCAGGGAGGGGAGTGGTGGTGACCCCCAGGGATTAAAATGATGTGAAATATATATATATATAAATTATTAAAAAAAGATAATGTAAAAAAATTAAAAGAAATATATGTATATACACACACACATATAAAATACAAGAGTATTCATTGCAGTATTGTTTGTAACATTAAAAACAGCCAGGTCCATCAGTAGGAAAATACGTGAACACATTGTTTTGTCTTTATATGGGTCGTTATTCAGCTTGTAAAAATCTTTTTTTTTTTTTTTGAGACTAGGTCTCACTATTTTTGCCCGTGGAACCGCAGGCTCTCGTTGCCCGGGGTACCACGAACTCAAGCAATCCCCAGCCTCAGCTTCCCAGGTAGCTGGGATGACAGGCGCACGCCACCACGCCCAGCTATTTTTTTGGAACTAGGTCTCGCTACGGACCCCAGGTGGGACTCGAACCGCAATCCCTAGCCCCGGCCGCTTCATAGGCTGAAGCTTACAAGCATGAGCCACCGTGCCCGGCCCATTTTTATTTTCTTATGTAGTCACCTTTGTATAGTTATTCCCTTTAGATGCAGTCCTCCTACAAATACTCCCTAACACCATCCCACTCCCTCAAATCTCCCTTCCCCATTTCAGTCACCCCGTTCCTCCCTTATTGCATGCCCCAGATCAGTGGTCAGCCCACGAGCTTTTTCCTTTTCCTGGAACCTTGTCCTTTTCTTGTACGAGGACCTGTGCTCCTGGGCCACAACAGACCAGGCTGCTGATATCCCCAGAAGCAACTGGGCAGCAGATAGCAAGGCAGAACCTCTTGTACGGTAGGTGTGTGGAGTGGGTCTCCAGGCTTCTTGTTTTTGGAACTTCCTGTGGTATAGACTGTCCCATTTTCTCCAGACCAGTGTGGTCTCTGGGTTCCATACCTCCTCATTCATAACGACTGTCCGATCCTTTCTGATGATCGTCACATGATGCTGCTTCTGAGTCTTATAATTCTGACCATTGGGTCCCAAACTCCTAGCCGTTGTTGGTGGGCACGTTCCCAGTGGGGACAGACTTCAGCACATGGTTGGTTCAGCTCCTTTCATCACCTTTTGTTGTTTCCAGTCCTGCCTAGGATCCCTACTCAACATCTCATATCTCTGACGTTGGTTCTCCAGCCCTCTGGAGGTGTACTCTGCGACGTCTCCAGACTAGCTCCTCTCACAGTCTTGTCTTATGGTTCTGACCAAACTCCGCTGGGGTTCTGCCCCAGGTGATTACTGTGTCTAGGGCCTTGAATTTGTCCCTCTCCTCTCCTGGAGGTCTTGACTTGGCTTAAGTCTATTATATTTTTAAGAGCATGAATTAGAAATTTATTTCTTAGTACTTGGAGGAGGGCCGGGCACGGTGGCTCGTGCCTGTAAGCCTATGAAGTGACCGGGTCACTTCAACCTATGAAGTGACCGGGACTAGGGATCGCGGTTCGAGTTCCGCCTGGGGCCTGTAGTGAGACCTAGTTCCAAAAAATAGCTGGGTGTGGTGGCACGTGCCTGTAATCCCAGCTACCTGGGAAGCTGAAGCTGGGGATTGCTTGAGTCTGTGGTACCCATGGCAACATGAGCCTGCACCTCCATGGGCAAAAATAGTGAGACCTCGTCTCCAAAAAAAAAAAAAATAATAACTTGGAGGAATGTTTTTGATAAATTAAGTAAAAAAGTTGCAGAGCAGTGTATAAAGTATAAATCCAGTTTTCAATAAAGAAAGCAGTATATATAAAAATATATATGTACTTATGGTTTTTTCAGGCACAGAAAAATCTGTTAACTTACCTTTTGAGAGGAATTGGAGGGGAATGCAAAGGGATTGAAAGGTTACTGATTTTCTTTTCTCTAACTTTGCATTGCTTTGTTGGTTTTGGAGAACAAGGAAAATAAGCTTATATAAGCAAGAAATGATGTTTTCCTAAACATTCCTTCATTTTATTTATTTTTATTTGTTTCATTCCTTCATTTTAATTGATTTTTAAGATGTGCTTTTATTTTTCAGTGAGTTAATAAAATGGGAATTATGAAAGCAAATAACAAAGTTAACATGTGAATCTTCTCTTGGATTTAGGAAGAGGTATCTGGGTTGTGGAAAAAGAAGCAGGAAATAAAGTTTGTAGTTTTCACCTTTCCTATGTGTGAGCTTTAATAAGATCATTTGACTAGTGTTTTGTTTTGTTTTGTTTTTTTGAGACAAGGTCTCGCTATTTTTGCCTGTGGAACCGCAGGCTCTCGTTGCCCGGGGTACCACAGACTCAAACAATCCCCAGCCTCAGCTTCCCAGGTAGCTGGGATTACAGGTGTGTGCCACCACACCCAGCTATTTTTTGGGACTAGGTCTTGCTGTGTTGCCCCAAGTGGGACTCGAACAGCGATCCCTAGCCCTGGCCGCTTCATAGGCTGAAGTTTACAGGCATGAGCCACCGTGCCACACTTCTGTTAAATGATGGTCTCAGCTTTCTCATCTTTTTTTTTTTTTTTTGAGACTAAGTCTCTTTATGTTGTCCAGGGAACCGCAGACTCACATTGCCTGGGGTACCACGGACTCAAGTGATTCCCAGCCTTAGCCTCCCAGTAGCTGGGATTACAGGCGCACACCACCACACCCAGCTATTTTTTAGAACTAGGTCTCGCAATGTTGCCCTGGGTGGGTCTCAAACCCGTGGGCTCAAGCAATTCCTAGTCTCCGTCTCCCTTCCTAGGGTGGGATTAAAGATGCACGCCACCATGCTCGGACAGCTTTCTCATCTCTTAAATGAAGACTGAACCAAGAGACATTGATCTCAAAGTTTGCTCTAGTCCTAACATTTCACAGGTTTGTAAACCCACAGTTGAAGTACTGAATTACTTCTTAAGATTAGAACATTGGTTTTTTTTTTGTTTTTTTGTTTTTTTGTTTTTTGAGACTAGGTCTTGCTATTTTTGCCTGTGGATCCGCAGGCTCTCGTTGCCCAGGGTACCACAGACTCAAGCAATCCCCAGCCTCAGCTTCCCAGGTAGCTGGGGTTACAGGCGCTCACCACCACGCCCAGCTATTTTTTTGGAACTAGGTCTCGCTACGGGCCCCAGGTGGGACTTGAACCGTGATCCCTAGCCCTGGCCGCTTCATAGGCTGAAGCTTACAAGCACGAGCCACCGTGCCCGGCCTAAGATTAGAACATTGTTAAGTTTCTCTTTTTTTTCACATTTCATCATATGAATTAGGTTGCGTTTTGTAATTGTGGCATCTTGCAATTGTTATTGGAGATTTTTTACTTCTGAAATTGAGATATCATTGATACCATTTTTTTCTAGTTATAATCTTGGCTCATTCTGGGCTTCCTTTATACCCAAAAGCATCAGATTCATTCACATCACTTAAAGTTTTTGAAGTAGGGTAATGTATGGATGTATTATTTGAGTGTGCAAGGATTTTGTACATCCTCCTTTAATAGGTAGATTTCCTATATATGTAGGTGTTGCTTCAGAAGCCAGGTAGTTATATATGTACCCCTGAGGCATACAACTTAGTGCTCCTAATTTTGATTTGTTTCTATCTGCATTTTGTCTGGTTTTCATTAAAGTATAGCATATATACAGAAAAGTATATAAATAGCTCATGTCTGTAGTGAACACACCTGTGTAACTAGTGCTCTGTTGAGGATCAACATTACCAGCACCCCATTAAACCCTTTCCAGTTGTTATCCCCCTACCTATTTTCTCAAATTTAATGAAAGTGCACATAGGATTAGTGACAATGTTGGTTTATAAGTGAGTGGCTCATGATTATCATTGGTAGGTTAGCTGGAAAGACCTCCAGATTTGGAGCCAGGAGGTCAGAGTTGCATTATGGTTCTTTTGCTTTTAGTTACGTAATCTAGATAAGATTTTTTTTTTTTTTTGGGGTACTTCTTTCCTCCTTGATAGAATGAAAACTGTATTGTCTACCTTTCAGATCTGTTGTGAGGATTATGTGAAATATTTTGTTACATGGGAACACTGATTAAAAACAAAAAACAAAGCCAAAAAAAATGCACAAATATTAGTGGTTTTTGGTGAGGAGGCAAGATGATGTGAACCTGAAGTATGAATTGAAAATAAGTTTACCTTATCTTCAAATCCATTCTCTGTACTGCCTTTTTTGTTGTTGTTGACATTGGTGTGGTCACTGGCTTTCCATTAAATTTTTCTGAAAAGTAAGTAATGGAAGTCCTGAAAGGAAGCCCCAGAGATTTAGTACTTCTAGAGTTTCTCACTTCCTCTCATTATGCCAGTGCCTACTAGAGCTAAGCAAGGCAGAGGTTTGGGCAGATTTCAATACAACATCCCTTTACAAACCTCATAAACACGCATGAGCCTACTATATATTCTCTTCTGATTAGCATCATACTGCTCTGAATGTGACCCAAATCCATGTCTCTTGCCCCAAATCATATTTTTTCTCTTGTTACTCATTTTCCTGTATGTCCAATAGACATTTCTTATATAGGGTGATAATTTAAATGGATTTGAATTTTCTGCAACATTATAGCCTCCTGATCTTGGGCCTTGTTTATAAATGAGAGCCTAAGAGTACTTACATTATGGAAACAGCATGTCATTTTGTTTATACCGGAATTAACATGTCAATTATAACTAATATATGTCAAATTAAAAGACAATGTTTGATGGATTTAAAAAGTACTTGCTTTATAGGATTGATTCTAGTGCTAGATGAATGACGTTACTTTTGTGTTCTTGGTTTTCACACACATGTTCATATACCCATTTGCTCCAACTAGAAAATTTAGAGGTGCGCCTAGAATTGCCCTTTTTTTTTCTTAAAATTAGTTAGCAAGGCCTGTCATAATTCCTAAGCTGCTGCTTTTTTTTGTTTTTTTTTTTTTCTTTTTTTTTTGAGACTAGATCTCGCTATTTGCCCATGGAACCACAGGCTCACGTTGCCTGGGGTACCACGAACTCAAGCAATTCACAGCTTCAGCTTCCCAGGTAGCTGGGATTACAGGCGCGCGCCACTGCATCCAGCTATTTTTTGGGACTAGGTCTTGCTGTGTTGCCCTGAGCAGGACTCGAACCGCGATCCCTAGCCCCAGCCGCTTCATAGGCTGAAGCTTACAGGCACACTGTGCCCGGCTGGTCAGATACTTTAGATATTATTTAACCCAAATCCTTTTATGGTGAGATCCAAGCTAGGCAAGTGATTTGCCTAACTCCACAAGTCTAATAATGGCTGATCCAGAACTTACCTTTATGAACTTCAAACACGGGATCTAGTTTGTACCATCAATGGAGCTGTCTCAAAGAGTTGTATTAAATATTTAGTCTTACATTAACACTTCTTCCTTCAGTTTCTTTTACTTTTCTCATCATCAGTTCTGTGTTTGTGAGTCAACATTGTGCTAGATATTTGCCAGTGGGGACAGATATATTGACAGTGAAATAGAGTGAATAAGTTCTTAGGTGTTTTGTAGAAAGACTTTCTGAGGGAGAACTGAATAGGGCCTCTTGGATGTTATAATGAACCCTCTCTGGTTTTTTATTTGATTTTCTCCCCAGGAAGCTGCAAGCTTACTAACACTGCCTCATTAATCAGCCCCTACCCTCTTGGGAGGAGGGAGAAGGCAGCCTGGCAAATAAGTCTGAGGTCAGGATTCTGAAACAACAGTCCTGTTTTCTAGCAGTGGTGTTTCCTCCAACCCACTTCCTCACCTTTGAGATATGTCCAACATCCCTTCTCACAGAGCACCTTCCATGCTTGATGCTTCAGAGAAGTTTTGATTCTTTTTTTTCTTTTTTGAGACTAGGTCTCGCTATTTTTGCCCGTGGAACCGCAGGCTCTCGTTGCCCAGGGTACTACAGTCTCAAGGAATCCCCAGCCTCAGCTTCCCAGGTAGCTGGGATTACAGGTGCACGCGCTACCACGCTCAGCTATTTTTTTGCAACCAGGTCTCGCTGCATGCCCCAGACAGGACTCGAACTGCGATCCCTGGCCCCAGCTGCTTCATAGGCTGAAGCTTACAGGCACGAGCCACCGTGCCCGGCAAAGTTTTGATTCTTTAATGTTTATTTTATTTTATTTTGTTTTTTGAGACTAGGTCTCACTGTTTTTACCTGTGGAACTGCAGGCTCACATTGCCCAGGGTACCACAGACTCAAGCAATCCCCAGCCTTTGCTTCCCAGGTAACTGGGATTACAGGCGCACGCCACCACACCCAGCTATTTTTTTGGGACAAGGTTTCGCTATGTGCCCCCAGAGGGACTCGAACCGTGATGCCTGTCCCCATCCACAGCTTCCTAGGCTGCCACCTACAGGCATGTGCCACCATGCCCGACTGATTCTTTAATGTTTAAAAAGTCCTTGCATCTTTAGAAAAATGCCTTAGTGATTGCTTTTGAAAGTAGAACTGTTTTGTTTTTAAAATTGATTTTTATGAGCAAGTAGTAAGTGATACAAGACTTCTTTGAGCCCCTAAGAGTATGCTTTTATTCATTTTTTTCAACAATTGTTTAAGAGCAGTGAAAAATAGTAGACAAGTAACTACTTATATGACTAGGTCATTTAATTCCTAAGCCTCAGATTGCCTCCTGTTTAAAATAAAAATAAAGTCCAGATTGATAGACTGTCAATGATACATTGTCCTGAGGATTCAATAGTGAAATCATCGAGTAGGAGAATGGGTTCTGGAAACAGACCCAATTGGGCTCAGATTTTGTTCCAACACTTACTAGCTTTGTGACCTTTGGCAAGTTATTTAATCTTTCTAATTCTCAGTTTCTTTTTCTGCAAAATAGAAACAATGGTAGCATTTGGGTTATTGTGTCATTGGGTTATTGTGAGGATCAAACAAAATAAAGCCTGGAAAGTACTTAGCACGGTGCCTGGCACATTTGTTTATTAAATTTTAACTATTAATTACAACAGTGATTGCAACCATAATGGTAGTCTTTAGGTATTTATTATGCTGTGTCTGAGGAAAGACTTGAAGGGTTGTTTAGGCCAGTGGACCCATAGGAGGGTTTTCCTATCACTTTCCCTAACTAGAGGGCCTGTAGAGACAGAGATGAGGCTCTCTTTGGAACCCAGTATGCAGTTTCCTACAGCAAAAATTTCCCTGCTGGCCTAGTAGTAGATTGAACAGAAGGTTCTGAGGAACTTCAGAGGACATTAAGAAGACCAGTCTGACATGGCAGGGTGAAGGGTTTAGTTAAGGCCATCAGTATGACTGTAGAAAGCAAAACTGTGGCAACTCATGGAGGGTCTTGAATGCTAGGCATATTTTTTTCTGTTTGAACCACTCAATTTTTGGACTGTCTTAAGGGAATTGCTCTCTCCCAGTTTTCTTTTTAATATATATTTTTAAACTGTAACATTTATATTTCAGCAAGAATAATAAAATGCACCTAACCGTTGATTCCTGAGATGTAATGAAAGCAGACAATCAGGGAACTGAGGACCAACCATTCCTGGCCACGCTGAGTAACTGAGAAAGTTAAGGGTTTATATACCCTTTACATGTACTGGTGATCCAGGTGGGCTAGCCTTGGTAGTAGGACGTGGTCTGATGTGACGAAAGATAGAATGAGGAAAATTTCAAGGAGAACCTGGTCTGCATACCAATAAACTGAGTCAGTAAGTCATGGGTTGTTTATTTAACCCCTAGGCTGCATTACTTAGGTCATTATGCTTTAGCATGTTTCAGGTTATCATGTGTCACCTGGTTACTGTACTTCAGTAATGTTACTAGATACTTTGAAACACTCCTGTGCCAGTGCAGCCTGTTGCTGCCCTCCTCCCCAGTATGTCTGAATGCGCTTGCAAATTTTGTCATAGTCATTTTCTCTCTTTCTTAAAAAAATGTTTTTACCATCCGTATCCTAGTCTTCTGGGGACAATAAGAAGGGCCAATGGAATCAAGCAGGAACCATGTGGCTTGCTTGCTGCCTGACTAGGATGGGAAGGAGGGGTGGGTAAGTTCAGCCTCTGCCACATGGAGAGAGTGGCAGCACTCTGTGGGGGAGGGAGAGGCAGGAGAAACTGGCCTGGCACCCTGGGCTGTCCTGAAGGGCAGGCCCAGAAGCTTGACAACTTTGCAGTGGAGAGTTCAGTCCCTCTGAAGCTGCACAGCTGGAAGTCATGGCCTTAAGTTTAGAGCCAAGATGGGGGGAGGGGAATGCAGCAGTGCATTGGGGGAAGGCCTCTTATATTCTTTTGAGATACAGAATCAGTTTTGTTCTGTGTTAGGGAACTTAAGGGCTGAGGTGACCGGGGTGATTTTAGCAGGCCTGCCTTCTATTTTAGCCTCATACATTTTCTGGAGTGTTGATTGTGCCAATTACTGAATTTTTTGGCCACTTTGCTCTTCTATAAAAGCTGGTTTTTGCTTTGTCTTTGCTTTCATGCTGTTTCTTTGAGTAAGAATTTGCTTTTCTGCTTCTGGTGACTGCTAACTACAGACTCTCCATGATACTGTTGGATTAAGCTGCAGGATCTCGGAGAAGTGGTTGATGGGAATACCTTTCCCTGCAGCTGCAGACCTTGGTCTACCTGGCCCCTCAAAGCATGCCCACTATTCACCATTCTTTGGTGACCAGAGGTTGAATTTGGAAATATGCCATTCAGATGTAATTAAGTGGAACAGATTGAAGGGAACTTGGAGGGAAGAACTGGTTAAACCCATGAAGAATTTGTGTTCTAGTTGTGAAGACAAGTTTTCAATGCATATGAAATAAAGCAGGCAAATTTTGAATGCAGAATGTAAACATATTTTTCTGATCATTCATGTAAGTACATGGTTATTAAAAATAAATTCAGGGTGACTTCGTCCAGGGCCTTGTAGGTTTGTGGTCATCTTCCCGGGCCAAGGCCTCTTCCGCAGCCATGCTCCGCCAGATCATCAGTCAGGCCAAGAAGCATCCTAGCTTGATCCTCCTGTTTGTATTTATTGGAGCGGGAGGTATTGGAGCAGCACTATATGTCATGCATTTGGCTTTGTTCAACCCAGATGTCAACTGAGACAGAAAAAATAACCCAGAACCCTGGAACAAATTGAGTCCCAATGATCAATACAAGTTCTTTGCAGTGAATGTAGATTACAGCAAACTGAAGAAGATCCAGACTTCTAAATGAGATATTTACTATAAAGCTGCTTAAAATGAAGGTCTTCCAGAAGCCATCCACACAATTTTCCACTTAACTGGGAAATATTTCCCTCTAATGCATGAAATCATGTTGGTGTATTGTGTGGGGATTTACACTGTTTAATTTATCTGAAACTTTGAAAAAAAAATTCAAACACAGAAGAAAGTGTAAAAAGTTTCCATAATCAGTCAGGCGTGGTGTTGTGTGCCTGCAATCCCACATACTTGGGAGTCTGAGGCTAGGGATCAATTGAGTCTGTGTGTTCGAGACCCTGGGCAACATAGTGAGACCTAGTCTAAAAAAAGAAAAGTTCCCATAATCTTGTCATCAGCATAACCAATGGTAATCACTAAGACATATTTGAGGAGTTTAGGTTTGGGCTGACCCTTAATGTAAAATCCAGAGGCTTATTAATTGAGGGAAAGCATATATCCAAACTCTTGGGCCAAGGAGGAGCACCCCCAGCAGATTCAAGTGATGAGCCAACTTGGAAACCTTGGTGACAAATCAGGATGCCCAAGTAGGAATTACCTTTCTTCTTTTTTTTTTTTTTTTCCGTTAGGTATTTTTTATTACTCAAAAGCCCTTCATCTTTTATTTAGCTTTCTGGCTCTGTGCTTGTGCCTTCAGCACCTTCACGATGATTTTCTGCTCCTCGATAAGAAAAGCCCGCTTGATCCTGTCCCGGACACATTTAGCACACATGGAGCCACCGTAGGCCCGGCTGACATGTTTTTTTTTGTTTTGGACAGTCTTATAAGAACCTTGGGTCTCACAGCACGCACTCCTCTAAGTCTGCCTGGGCACACGCCACATGCAGATTTCCGTGCCTTCCCAACCTTCTTGGTGTAAAGGTAAACAATTCTATTACTGGGGGTCCGGGACAGCCTTGTTTTGTTAGAGGTTGTGTTGTAGGAGAGCCTAGGACGGTATGTCAAATGCTGGACCATTCTGAATGCCTCTCCACACCGTCCCGGAAGAGCTAGGAATTACCTTTCTTACGCTTGCTTCATAGTCAGTCTGAATTAATCTTTATCATTTTATATGAAAGCTGGCGCTAAGGAAACGACACCAGGGCTGGCCAGAAGCAGATTCATTCATTCATTCATTCATTCATTCATTCATTCATTCATTCATTCATTCATTCATTCATTCAGAGACTAGGTCTCACTGTTTTTGCTCGTGGAACCGCAGGCTCTCATTGTCCGGGGTACCAGATTCAAGCAATCCCCAGTCTCAGCTTCCCAGGTAGCTGGGATTACAGGCGTGTGCCACCACGCCCAGCTATTTTTTTGGAACTAGGTCTCACTATGGGCCCCAGGTGGAACTCGAACCACGATCCCTAGCCCCGGACGCTTCATATAGGCTGAAGCTTACAGGCATGAGCCACCATGCCCGGGCCCAGAAGCTGTTTTATCAATACTGGTACTGACTCAGGATTCACATCCCAAGGGTGAGTAACTCCACTAAGAAGTTAAGGGTTTATATACCCTTTACATGTTTCGGTCTTCCAGGTGGTAGGGCATAATGTGATAGAAGATAGAATGAGGAAGAGTCAAGGAGAAACTGAGCAGCATACCAGTAAACTGAGGCAGTAAGTCATGGTTGTTTATCTAGACCCCTCAGCTGCATTTCTTAGGTTACAGTGCTTCAAGTAGGTAACATCTTTATTATTAGTATTAATATTAGTAGTTGTATGTAGTATTTTTACAAATAGGAATACTGAGGTACTTGCCAGGGTCATATAGCAGGGTCATGTAGTTTTTTACTCGTTAGCTATATGATCGTGGGCATATTAATCTCTGTGGCCCACTTTCCTGTTCTGTAAAGTTGAGTGATAATAGTATTTACTTTCCTGAGGGGATTTTTAAGATTGACTTAATACAAACTAGATTAATAGAATAGTGCTTGACACATAGTATGTACTCAGGAAGCATTCACTGCTCTTTATTATATCCTCTTTCTTGTTCTAACACAAACTTTTTCAGCTCCCTATTTGATTCTTTAAATGGCCTCTCTGTCCTCCCAGCCTTTATCCCCTCACGTGTTCCTTTATAGTTCTCTCTGCTTCCATTCAGCCCCTTTTCTTCATTCTGACTCCACTGATTCTCACTTTCCTCCTTTCTGTTTTACCTTCTCCCATGTCTTCATTTCCTGTCCCCTGTCTGTGTGGCAGCCTATGACACCATCTCCCTGCTGCTAGTCTTAATTCATTTTCTTACAGCTCATTGTACTAGATCTCTGCATTAGAAACAAAAAAATTAGGCCGGGCATGGTGGCACATGCCTGTAAAGTGGCAGCCTAGGAAGCCGCAGTCGGGGTCAGGGATCGCGGGTTGAGTCCCACTGGGGACACGTAGCGAGACCTAGTTCCAAAAAACTATAGCTGGGCATGGTGGCACGTGCCTATAATCCCAGCTACCTGGGAAGCTGAGGCTGGGGATTGCAAGAGTCTGGGGTACCCCAGGCAACGTGAGCCTGCGGTTCCACAGGCAAATATAGTGATACCTAGTCTCAGAAAAAAAGAAAAGAAACAAAAAAAATTAATGTTTAAATCTTTGATTTTTTTGGTTTGAAGTTTGGGGTTTTTCAGCTCTCTGACCTCAATATACCCTTCACACCTTTTCCTCACTGTTTCCATACCACATTTCTACTTTCCCTGTTCCTCAAGCCTCTCTATTTTCATCTGGACATTCTACTTAGATATTTTAAGATTCAAAATAAAATTTGTTTTCATAGTTCTCACCTACTCTCAACTGGGTAGAATTTTTCCTTTGTATCTTTTTGTAGAAGTTAGTAATACTTCTTGAAATACAATTTTTGAGCCATATTTCTTATCTGCTATGGCATATAACCTACCTTAGTGTAGATGCTGGGTTTGATTAATTTCTCAATACTATAATATCTGTAGTATCTTGCACATAGTAGGAACGTTTGTGATATAAGTGAGAGTAAGATCAGGGGCATTCCTAATTACTGTCTGGTGGGGTTCTCTGGCGGTGTGTGGGTGGAAACATTGTAGTTTTGTTTTCTGAGTCAGACATCTTTTCAGCCATGTAGGAGAGGCACAGCCTATGGCTGTACTGAAGGGTCTCAGTGCTTGTGTCTGTTAAGGGACCCCAGCCAGTGCCTGCCATACTAGGTTCGTGCCTTGGCCCCTCAGCCCCTCCCCACAAATGCTCATCGGAACAGGGGATTAGGTTCTGGTAGCACAGCTGGGATTTTGGCGGCCATTCCACAGTCGACAATAGCACACAGCTACCCGGAGCGCAGGCCTGCACTCCAGGGCCACAATCTGCCTGGGGTTCTTGTTTGGGTGGCGAGGGGAGGAGCGGGCACAGTGCAGCATCCTGGCCTTGCTGTGTAGAAGGTATGGGCTGGAGAGTTTCCCCTGGGAATGGGCAGAGATGGGAGGTAGAGGGGTGGTCATGTCCCAGGCCAGGCGGGGAAAGGCAAGGCGCTTTGTGTGTGAGCCGCATGTGTGTGCTTAAAGACACAGCCCACTCTGGAATCGGCAGGATGCTGCCCCCCTTTAAAAGGGTCCGTGTCTCGTCTGCTCTCTAAAGCCTCTGTTCCCAGGTCTTCCTCCCTGCCCTGTTTGCTGCCAGGCTGGGGGCTGATCTAATCATCCACCTACCCTTCCCTTGCTGGCCAGACAAGGATTTGCTATCACTGCTGTGTTAAGAGGGAGAAGGTGGACTGTCCGGGTGATAACAGGTCAGGCCACTGTGAGATGTGTTTTGTGTATACCACAGTTGGGCTTGGCTGTTGCCACTGTTGCGGTATTTTTTGCCTGCCCACTCATGCAGGGCCACCCCTGCCCCCCATGTGCTCACTCCCCGCCATGCGTCCTATTCTCCTGTTTGTGCCAAGTCTTCTCAGTCCCTCCTTTCCAGTGTGCCCCTCCCTCCTTGCCCCTACTGCTGCCCCCACCCCCATCCCCCAGCCCCCCTTTGCTGAGAGTTCCCTGCTTTGCCTCAGCTCGTCTTGCTGAAGCTTGCTGTGCCTTTAAAGAAAGCAGACTCCTGACTGTGACGCACTTCTGGCTGTCAGCCAGGAAGATCGCTCCTGCCAGGCTGACTGAGAAGAAAACCAACTTTTCTTTTGTGTGTGGGGTTACTTTCCACTAGCCCCCCCCTCCTCCTCTCCTTTCAAGATTTAAATGCTAATGGCGGATTAAAACCTGTAGATACTTTTGGCTTTAGGAGTCTGGTAAGGCCCCCTGCACTGAGACTTTTTCTCCCTCACTCTTTCTCTGGGTTTTTGTTCAAACATGGACGAGGGGTGCGGTGGAGTCTCCCCCTTCACCTCCCTTTCCTGCGCCATCCTTAAAGGGGAGGGAGAGAAGAGGGAGAGCAAGTAAACACTCAAACGCGCTGGGAGTGGAGCTTGCCAACATCCGGGAGTTGGCGCCTTTCAGAGCAAAGGGTTGCTTTCTTTCTTCCTCCGTAGATGTCAGCATGTTTTTGTTCATGGGGGAAAGTGTGTACTTGCATGTTGAGTGGTAGAGATAGCTCAAGATGCTTCTCCAATCTCGAGTGAGGCCTGGTGTGTATGCTGTGGTGGGGAGTGAAAAAGGTTCATTTTGTCACTTGGATAGACACCAGGGTATGTGAGTTTAGCAGTG
Source organism: Uropsilus gracilis (assembly GCA_004024945.1). Lineage (NCBI taxonomy): Eukaryota > Metazoa > Chordata > Mammalia > Eulipotyphla > Talpidae > Uropsilus > Uropsilus gracilis. The sequence goes on from PVHY01014295.1 coordinate 33,826, forward strand.
GGGGCAAGTGTTGATGAGCTCTATGGAGTGGTGTGTGTGTGTGTGTGTGTGTGTGTAAATATATGTACGCATGCACGCTCTCATGTGCCTGTACATGGCTGTAGGCCCCAGGTCTGGTTCATGATTACAACCCTTTTGCCCACATCCTTTTGATCTGGACCATATGGTATGTTGGGGGAAGAGTCTATATAGTAATCTACTTTAGAAGAAAGTGGCATCTAGATTTTCCTTGCAATTCCATTCTTGTTCCACACCAGCATGTTGGGGGCTTTGCATCAAATTCTAGGCTACAAAATGGGGTGGTCTTTGTGAAGTGAGGGAGTTGACTCCATTGCTAGTCCCTTCAGGGGGCCCAGGTAATATATCCAGCAAGCTGGTTTGCCCTGATCTCAGGAGTGCAGGGAAACCCTTTGGACTTGGACAAGTGTACTCAGGACTGAGAAATTGAAAAGGATTTTGTTTTCCCCTCCTTGTGCTCTCTTGGAGCTGCTGGGTTTTGGGTCTTTTACCTTTTCCATGTCAGGGGGATGCACCAAGAAGATATTTCCTATTCTGTTCTTTATGAGGAGTTAGCCTGTGGTAACACAACTTGGCATTTGCTAGGCCCAGCTGGGGAACCTGCCAGGTGAGGTTTGGGTGTTTGACTGCCTCTGCTTCCTGACCTGACCTATCCTCTCACAGCTTAGAGAAGGAAGAGCCTCTTTCTATGCTGGGGTCTCTCAGATGGTGGGAGTATTTCTTTTAGAGAGGAGAACAGAACACCGAATTATGACTGCAAGTAGGCAGGCTGTCAGGGTAAGTGGTAGTAAATGTTGCCATTGAGCAATGGTACAGATGCTATAGTTAGTTCCCTTGTGAGTTGTGAACCTTTTGGAACCATGGCCTAGAGAGGGCATGAGGCTTAGAGAAGGATGCTTTGAGGTGGGAGCTTGTGGGCGCTTTGGGTCCTGAGATTCTGGGATAGGAAGTTAGCAAGAGGGAACAGGAGTTCAGCAGAGGCAAGACCCTGAAGCTGATAGATCAGTACAGTTTAGCAGCTCTCTAGGACCAAAGGTCACTTTGGTGTTATCTTAAGGTAGGGCTGGTGTTCTGGCAGGCAATAAGTGGCTAAGAGGCAGCCTCAAAAGAAGTTGGCACCCAGGCAGGGGGTGGGGGGTTGGGTAAGGAGAACAGAGTTATCACAATTCAGACCCACTGGCCTTGGGCCTGTCACTTGGTCAACCCCTAAAGTTGAAACTTTGCAGAATGGACCCCAGGGCTCAGCAACCTGACCCACTGGTCTTTCCTCTGAGCAGGTGGTTTGCATTAGCTTCAAGCCTGGTAGAAACCAGAGCTAGACTTTAACTCTTTAAGATCCAGAGGCCAGGAGACTATGTCTTTTGAAAATCAATTTTTTTTGGTCCTGATACATTTTCTCTGGAATCAGAGAAGTCACTGTAAATGTAGGAATTGGTGAGGGAGTTATAGTATATTAGTTTTGAAAAATGTAAAGACAATGCAAAACTTTTAAGTAAATAAGGCAACTGCTTCTGTGTCTTGTTTCCTTCTTGAGGGCATTTTATCAGCTTTGTGATGCCTGTTTTAAATTCTGGAGGATATGACCTTTTTTTTGCGAACTAGTAGGTGAGAGCTCTAAAGGTGCCCTCAGAGGGCCTGCAGTGGATGTTTGGTTTTATTTATTAATGGGGGGATGTTAGGAGCCAGGGGTGTTTGCCTGAGTTGGGGGAAATCTCACCAGATCCTTCTCTGAAATATTTCCAGGCTACATTTGTGGGGATCTGTTTTTCCATCACCATCACTAAGTCTTTTGGGTGGGGCCTGCCTCAGATTTCAGGGGGAGGGTGGGGAGGATGGTGTTCTGGCTGGGGGCCCTAGGGTTCCAGCCAACGCCTGTTTAAAGTTGTAGTCATAGTGTCCAGAACTAGCTGTGCCGCTAGCTTCAATCATTCATTTTCCAGAGAAGAGACTCTGGAAAAAGAGACTATCTTAGAGACTTTCAGTGTCCTGCCTCTGAGAAAGTGTCCTTTTATAAGCTTTGAGCTGACAGTCCTTCTGGAGTTCCTCAAGTTGAGTATTGGATTCCTCCTGTTTCTATGCCTAAGGGAGCACGGAAGAAGGCATTTGGCCTTGACATCAGCTTTTCTGAGTGGTGGAACTAGTTTCAGACAGGCTCCCCTGGGAGGATGTAAGGGTTGTATGTTTTGCTTCTAAATGAAGGGAGGAGGTTGGTTAAACCTCAGGTCATTTTTAGCAGCACAGCTGTGGGATCTATCAGAGAAGGGTGCAAGATCTACCTCCGGTTGCAAATAAAATTTCTCCTTAGAGTCTGGGGCCTTGTTTAAAGGCAGCATGGGCATGAGGGAGAAGTAATCTGGGCCTCATTTTCCTGCTTCCTGACTAGCTCAGCATTTTTTTTTCTTTTTAAAAGACATCTTAGTAGAGCTTTTGGCCATTATTACCTTCACCATAAGGACTATTTACCCTAAGGCTATTTACCTTAGGGAGCCAGGCAGCCAGTGCCCATGGATAGGCCATACTGGGTGAAGATCATTCAAGACCAAGGAACACATAGGCCCCAAGAACTTCCTGACTTATTCTTGGCAAAGCCCAGCTGAACTGGCTCATTTCCAAGACTCGCACTGATATGACAGGTAGAATCCATGTTGAGTTTGCAGGATCAGGGAACAATTATAATGAACATTTAAGTTATGTTTGGCATTTAATTATTTCCTATTATTTAGTATCTCAAGTATGTTTGATTTCTTTCCTTACTCAAGACTTTCAGAGGCAGGGACCATGTCATTATCTCCCACTTTCCCTGTGTAGCTTTTTAAAAAATATATATATGTATATATATTTTCACATCTTTGTAATCCCTGGGGCTCTCCCCTCCCTTATTATCATTCCCCCCTCCTCACCTGCCACCTTCCCTCCCCCCCCTCCCCAGTTGTGTACTTCAGTTTGGTTTTTAGCTTGTTTAGACTTTTCCTCCTGGCCTTTTGTTTGTTTTTCCTATGCCCCATACATTAGTGAAACCATTTAGAATTCTGTCTTTTTCTTTCTGACTTGTTTCTGCTAATATGATTCCTATGTAGCTTTCAGCACAGGATGAAATGAGTTTTAAACTAGTTTTAGGCTCCATGGGAGAAACACATCTAAGGACCAAAAAAAAAAAAAACCTTTTGGTTGGCTGATAAGCAGAGTATACTTTGAATAGAAAGAGATGGTGGTGGGGAGTGGATTATCAGATTTATGTTTCTCATTCCTCTGTTAAGTAGCAAATACCATGTAGACAAATATGTCTTACTTAGCCACAATACTTTGCATACAGAAGGTTCTTAGTACATGTTGGTTGCATAGAACCCACACCTTTGAGATGCCAATATGTGGGGAATTATAGGTGATATGATCCTCCTATACTGACACACTGAGGACCTGTGGCAGAAGGTGAGAATGGAACTGATTGTTCCCATAGAGAATTGTGGGGCTGCTAGGAGGTGTTGGGGAATATTTAGTCACCAGGCCTATGTTCTCTTGGGCAGGTTGGCAGACAGATGGCTCATTTCCAGTGGGAAGGAAAATTGGGGATAAGAATACCATGACAGGCCGGGCACGTTGGCTCGTGCCTGTAAGCTTCAGCCTATGAAGCGGCCGGGGCTAGGGTCGAGTCCCGCCTGGGGCCTGTAGCAAGACCTAGTTCCAAAAAAAAAATAGCTGGGTCTGGTGGCGCGCACCTGTAATCCCAGCTACCTGGGAAGCTGAGGCTGGGGATTGCTTGAGTCTGTGGTACCCCGGGCAACAAGAGCCTGCGAGACCTAGTCTCAAAAAAAAAATAGCGAGACCTAGTCTCAAAAAAAAAAAAAAATACCAGGACAAGTAGCTAGTTTTTCATTAAATGTTCCATTTGATATCCATAGAATCAGATTTGGCTTTATCCAGTCTCCTATTTGAAACTATGCCTTTGACATTTCTGTGGGGGATATAAAAACCTGGACCTTGGAGAGGTTTCTTCAAGGACTTGATTGTTGTTAAGTGAATTTGGATACCTACAGAAAGAGTTATAAATTAACCTTTCTGCTTTAGAATAGTAATCAGTGTTTGAATACCATTTTTTAAATATAGTTTTAGAATACCAAATAGCTTGTGTAAAGCACAAGCTGTTTGACTTACCTGCTTTATCTTTGAGCATTACCATAACCCAGAGAAGAATTTGTCAACCCATTTGACAGATGGAAAATGGAGATTAAAAGTAGCAATACAGAGCTGGGCATGGTGGCATGTGCCTGTAAGCAACAGCCTATGGATTCGCGACTGGGTCTGGGGATCACGGTTTGAGACCCACCTGGGGTAACACAGTGAGACCTAGTCCCCCAAAAATAGCTGGGTGTGGTGATGTGCACCTGTAATTCCAGATACCTGGGAAGCTGAGACTGGGGACTGCTTGAGTGTGTGGTACCCTGGGCAACGTGAGCCTGCGTTTTCGTGGGCAAAAATAGTGAGACCTAGTCTCAAAAATAAAAAGTGATTATACTACTTGATCAAGGTCTCAATGCCATGGTCACATGGAGCCAGCATTTAGATCCAAGTCTCCCTGCAAAACCATGTTTGTTACCTCTCTTAAGGGTACTCTGTCTCAGAGAGAAGGGTTAAAGGATAGCTTTGAATGTGGTATTGTCTATGGAACAGAAAGACTGCACAGAGAGCTATGGACAGTGAATTAAATGCAGGATCTACTTTAAGCTCTGTCTGACATGATAGTTGAATAATAATTTTGATGTGTGTTTTGAACTCTTTAAAAATTCCCATGGTACTTTAATGGGTTAAATGCCAAATGAAGAGTGGGTGGTTTAAGTACTCAGTGATGATAATATGGAACTGTTTCCCTTCTCCTTCATCATGAATATCTGATATTAACTGCTTTTCCCTTGGGTTTCAGGTGCATTGGGGTAACTGATTGGTATCACCAAGATGACGCTCCATGCCACCCGGTCTGCTGCACTCCTCTCATGGGTAAGTGGTCTTCTCCTCTTTGTCTGCTAAACTTCTCTAGAAAGTTTGTGAGGCAACAGAGAAGGAGCTTTATAGGAAGCAGGGCTAAAAAGGCATTTCCAAACTAAAGTCCTTTGTTTTCCCCTTAATTTTTCTTTCTTTCTTTTTTTTTTTTTTT
>PVHY01014296.1:0-38869 GCA_004024945.1 Uropsilus gracilis
CTTTTTTAGGAAAATACCCTGACCACAAGGCTGCTTAGAATTATTTACTAAATCAGAGGACGACCTCGAAAACTCCCTTGCCTGGAGTCTGGGGGCAGCACCCTCAGCTTCCAAGAACACCCCTCCTGTGGGGACAGAGAGCTTCGCTCATGGGTGCTTTTTCGTCCCATGAGTCCCCCATATCAGGTCAGCTCCCACACCACAGCACGTTAGCTATGTATCCAACTCACCTGGCCCCATGGCACTACTGGCCTTCACTGCACCACTGCCCTCCAATGTATCTGCGCCTCACTGCACCTGCCCCCACTGCATCTGCCCTTCACTGCACTACTACCCCTCACAGCACAACTGTCCCTCATTTCACCACTGCCCTCCACTGCATCTGCACCTCACGGCACCACTACCCCTCACAGCACAACTGTCCCTCATTTCACCACTGCCCTCCACTGCATCTGCACCTCACTGTACCTGCCCTCACTGCATCTACCCTTCACTGCACCACTGCTCTTCACTGCACCACTGTCCTCCACTGCATTTGCCTCTCACTGCACCACTGTCCCTCACTATACCACTGCCCCTCACTTCATCACAGCCACTTACTGCACCACCGGCCCTCACGCACCACTGCCATGTGTGTGATCCCATGTGAGGAAGATCTGGATTGCAAAGCACTTCTTAGATCTGACTGATGAAATCATAACAGAAGAGATTTGAAATAAGGCATCTGCTCTGGCTTGATGATGACATGTAAGCAAATGCACAGTAAAACCTGGAAGGAAGAAAGAAGAATTTTGCATCTTAGGGTCTGGACTCTCAGGGTCTGACAGCACCCCACTGGTCTCCTTCCCTGTCTCTAAGAACCTGGAAGGATTGCCTTTGCCACTGCCCTGTGGGAGGCTTAGCTGAACCATCCTGTAGATGGAGAGTGCTATGCCCCATGGGAAGGGATGTACTGGGCCAGAATCAGGTGTGGGCATTGGGGTCCTACAGCTTACAAAGGGCCACCCCTCCTTGCCCATCCCATACTCAGTCTGGTGGTTCCTGGCTTTCCAGGTGTGGCAGGGAGAGCAGGAGTATTAGAAATGGAACAACCCCTCCTCCAGCCTGTCTTGCTCTTGGTGCCATAGCAATACATGGATGCCAGGCTGTCCAGGATGCACACCTACCATGGTCAGTCTCAGAATAAAGGGAAGACACCCAGATTTTTCCATTCCCAACAGCACGCACCTTGCAGGTGCCGTTTTCATCACAGCCGTTTTCCCGTAAACACCTGTCCTTCCTCTCCCAGCGGCTCCACCAACAAGTTTTCTGAGGAGCTGAATCCACATTATTAAAACAAGATTTTAGATCAACCCTTGACCTTGACACCTTTCCTCTTCACTAAGGATAGCAATGGATAACGCCCTCATTAGCGAGTTATTTTTTTCTCTCAACCACTTTCTTTCACACCAGTTGTGATACAGCAAAGAAACCATAACATCCAGAGACTCAGTGTCTGGTGACCAGAATTTATCGAGCGGTCTTGCCTCGTACAGCAGTGGCTGGTTGATTGAGAATTGTTTAGTAACTAGGTGGGGAAATAGCCAATATTTCATTTGAGAGATAATCTCAGGAAGAACTAATTCAGTTGGAAAAATTCAAAACAGCACTTATTATTGGTTGATTACTCATAGGTTTGTAATGGAAAAAAGTATGTAATTTCTTTTTATTTGGCAAGATTCTAGATAAGTAAAGCTGTTTACAGTTGTTTTGCCAAAGCTAACTGCAAATTGACAATTTTAATTTTAGTTGGTTAAGAAAAGTTCCGAGAATATAGATAGCAGTGCCAGGAACACAAGAAGTTTACAAGCAGGAAGGATTCAAGAGCTGCTTGAGGGGCAAAGCAACTTGAAGGGTGTGGTCTGAAATCCATTTATCTATCTAAGGAAAAGCAAATTTAGGGTCCTGACCCTGGACTTCAGGGAGCCTCAGTGCTTTTACCCAGGACAACAGGTGGAGATGAGCTTGTGATAGAACCATGTTCTTTGAAGAGGAGTTTGGACACAGATGGGAAGAAAACTCTGGAGCAAGATACTGAGTCTTGGAGCCACAACTCCAGGGCAGAGCCTCAGGCCACCAGTCACCTGTAGAGGCCATAGGATGGCTAGGACTCTGCTCCATGGAACTGCCCCGACATCCAACTCAGAGCTTCTGACTTCCAGACCCAGAGTCATGACTCTAAGTCAGCCCGGACTATGGGACTTGGTGTCAGCAGTATGAGCAAAGGAAGAACCCTCATTTTCTCACAGAATTCGACTCCATACCCCTTCCCCCATGAAACAGCAGCCACAGCCTGTCAGTCCCAGGGAAGAGGGGAGATGGTTGACCCTGATGCCTCTTCTCCTGGGGGGCTCCTCTTGCCCCACCAGGAGCACTGCCAGGCCTGTCCCACCATGGCCATCACAGTCCCTGCAGCTGCAGTCAATGGCCATCTCTGAATGTCCCATGACAAAGGGACTGAGCTTCTCCTGGGCAGACAGGTAAGACTCTAGTCATGTCTTCCAGGGAGAAGGAAGTTAATGCACAGCTTGAAAAGACAAGTGAACTTGGGACAGAGCTGGAGCACTGGCCCTGACCTCAGCCAGCCTCAGAGCTGCATTGCTCTCCACTTCCTCACTGCCTCTCCAACCTGCCTGCGTTGTGTCCTGCAGAACTTGCAGCCCAACTGCTCTGTGCCAGAGAACTGGGCAAGTAGGCCCTGGTATTAACATACCAGCAGAAAATGAGTAGTGCTCTCAGGTCTCTGGACAAATTCTGATGTGGACATGCAGATTTTTGGGAAGGTCTAGAAGTTCTGTGCCTTGATCCTTAGCAGCTCTGTGAGGGTTTTCATTAGCACATCATACAGTGTTGGGGTTCAAGGTAACACTCACACAGGTGGTCAGTGATTTCGATGATATGATTATGCACACGTATACATAAAGATCAAGTTATCGCTTTACATCTTGTCTTTATAACAGGTTGCACTGACATTGAACTAGAAGGAATATTGAGTTGTGATTTTAAATTTCACTTATCTTTAGCCAGTAACTCGCTGGGTTGAGACAGGCAGCGTCTGGGCATTTGTCAGTGTTACAAGAGTCTTATAAATTCGCCTCTAGACTCTTCCAACTGGGTCTGTTTTTTCTTGCCACAAGCATGTACCCCCCCAACGAAATCTGCTACAGCCGTGATATTAATCTTTTAAACCTCGTCCAAACACTCCTGGGCTCATCCATTTGCTCAGTATTTCACACTGTGCCTGTGTGTGTCCGTTACTCAGGTCGGTGCTGGGGAGGCTTCGAGTTCACAAATGTGACACCTGTTCTCAGTCGGGATGTAGATTCTGCCAACCCTTCCTACATGTGCGGGCAGGGCTTGGGAGAGAGACAGGACCCAACTCAGCTGCCTCAACTGACTTTAGCAGCCCCTGGGGCCTGGGTCTGCCTCTCATTCTGACACTGTAACTGTAACAGCTTTGGAGAGTGACCTAAAGCATTCAGGTCAGAGGCTCCAATAGACGCAGGTGTCAGGAACCAGAGCACAAAATGTCCAGTGTGGCTGCCGGTCACTTGGTGTGGGCCAGCCTACAGTGGTCCCTGCTATTAGCACCGGTGAAAGGTGGGCTTCTGGGTAGAGGAAGGAAGAAGTGCAACTCTTTGGCAACTCAGACATTCACCAGATAGTTTTATGACTTATTCTTGCTCGGCTTTGTTAATGAGTTCGTGAAGTCATCATGCATGTAGTGCTGGCCAAGGAGTCCGGATAGGCTGGCTGGTGCACCAGCACCTACTGCCCTCCTGATGGGTCCCAAAGTTCCTTACCCACCTCCTGAATGCACCCGTATCTTCTGTGCAGCTGTGCAAGACTCGGGATTGGTGATGCCTATCAGTCACACTGCCCAGAGTCTCAGCTGCTGCCAGAGAATGTCTTTCAGTGTCCCTGGCCAAACCTTTCCTGCCCACAGGTGGTGGGTATCCTTATGATGATGGCCATGCCGGCTGGCCTGTGACTCTGTTTTTAAAACCTGGCTCAGTAAGAAGCCACTGTTGGGTGGAGTTCCCCTCCCTGGGTCTTTGAAAGGGGACAGTGTAGTTCAGAGCCCTTAGTTGCCTGGGTCTGGACCACAGGGGAGGGTCAGAAGCACCTGCCCCCCCTCCTGTGCAGAGGATGGTCTCTGCCTCTTAACCTCACCCCACCAGCAGCCCCTGTTGATGGGCCCACAAAATCTGGGTCTGGCCACTGTACTGCAGCCCTGGCCTGGCCAGCTCTGCAGGCCTAATGTGGGCTAACTTCTGGGATCGCCCTGCCTTCGGCCACTTACCCCACTGCTTTGGTGATCATGTTAGCACTCAAATTCATCGAATCATGTCCAACAATCTTCCTTGTGATCCCCTCCAATGGCTCCCTAATAAACGGAAAATTGAGACGACCGTCCTCCTGCTGCCCACCCCACTGTCTTGTCCACCCTCAGAGGCCACACTTCAAAACCTGAGTGAGGCCACATTTCCCAGGCCCACGTGTCCACTTACATGGTGCTCCTGCTTGGGTGTGTTCACCTGGCTCATGAATCAATGCTGCTTCCTCAGGCTGACCCTTCCTGGAGCAGAGCTCAAGGAGCCCCCCACCTCAGGCCACCCTGACTCCCCGTGGACACCACTCCACTTTGCTCCACCAGGCACTCTGTCTCCTTAGAGCACTCTTGCCTTTCTTGTGACCCTTGTACCCATGCCCAGTGCCATCCTTCTCTGCCCTAGCCAACTGGGAGTCCAGTGTACATGAGCACTGAACTGAGGTGCTGAACTAGACAAACAGTGTCCAAGGGACTTATGGTGTAGTCATGTTCACACCATCTTCAGGGAGTCCAGTGTCTCACCTGGTAGACTGGTCTGTAAGAATCAAAGGCCAGCAGGAGTGCTTGAGCTGGGTGGGGGCAAAAGGGGCACTAAAGAGCAGCAGCGTGGGGTGCAGGAGGCAGGGTTGAGGAGTGGCATGGATCCGGGCATAGAAGATGATCCACTGCTCTTCTCAGCAGGCCAGAGCTTCTCTGTCATGGGTCATGAAGCGTGGACAGTCTCTGGTCCATCTCCTGGTAATCCCCAGGAGCTGGGAGCCCTGAAGGCCATGTGCAGGGTATTTCAGGGTTGGTTTTTGTTTTGATTTTAATTTTAATTTAATTTAATTTAGATTTTAAGATGCAGGTAAATAATACTCCACAGAAATGGAGATTAAAGGAAGGACATGCTTTTTCCTCATTGAGGCATAGCCAGGTTTGTCTGAACGGGAGTGGTTGTCTGCTCTTCACACAGGGCTCCTGGAAAGTTAGGAATTCTGGTGAGGAAACTTGGGCATCTTCTTGACACTGTGAAATGTCAACCCATATAGATTGAAGCTCATTTGGGTTAATTTAAAATAGTATTTATTTTATTTTTCCCACAGTATGATCTCACACCTTTCCTTCCCCTTCACAATCACTGTTTTTTTTTTTTTTTCTTTTAATCCCAGTTCTTCTGCTTAAAATATCCAGTAAATGTGGACTGAAAAGTTGTTAAGGCAGGCAGAGACATTCCAAAAAGGAGTGCCTCTATGAAAAAGTCTGGTCCTTTTAACCTGACTTCTTCTGGGAGCTGGTGATGTGTTTTATGGGTTACGTGGAGGTGGTGGCTGTGTGATACCACACTGAACAGTCATGAAATTTGTTTTAGGGCATGTTTAACAAAGGCCTGTACATTCTTAAGATTATTGAAATTGATCACTTGCTACCTGGACTGAAACCATAGGGAAATTTATTGAGCCCCAAGAGGATTAACATTTGAGCTGCAGGCTGGGTAAACTGAGGTCCAAAGTCTCCAGCCTGGAAGTACCAGGGGCAGGGTTGCTGACTCCAGGTTTTCAGCTTCCTGCACTCAGGTCACACACCATGTTCGAGCCACACGGTCGAGGTTTTGCTTTGCTTTTTGCTTTTGTTTTCGAATAGCAATTTAAACCGATGTGGCTGCTGTTTTCTGCTAAGATTTTAGGCAAACTGCCAAACCGTTTCTTCACAAAGAGGAACTGGCAACGCCAAGAGCCTCTGGTTTTGCTTTGGTTATGTGTCTGCTTTCTCCATGGCTTCCTGGCTCAAGCTGGCTCATCTTTTGTTTTAAAGCTTTGAGATAATTATAAAAACCTCACGCTTCGCTTTTGAATTTAGTTGATGATTATCACATTCTTCCAATGATAGAATTCTAAAAGAATTCCAGAAAGGAGGATAAGATCCAAGATATGTTGGTAAAATCCTATGAAATTTAAATTTTGGAAAAACACCCACAGGCTCAGTGTTCCCCACAACCTTGCCTTATTCTATTGGGAGAACCTCTCTCTGTTCTCAGCCAAGAAGTTTGCCTTTCAAGCTGTGGATTTATTACCTTGTGTAACAGATTCCCACCATTTCTTAAAATGGTCAGAGGATTTCAAATAAACAGACTGAGACAGGCCACTGAGAACAGTTAGAGAAACGAGAAGATTCTTTCAGCCAAAATATCCTCTGATGTCTCCACAAACGGCTTCCTGACACGTGATGACGGGAGACTCCTCATAACTGTTCAGAAATAAAGCCGAGTGAGTCAAAAAACAAAACAAACAAACAAAAAAACCAACCAAACAAAACCAGAACACATTGGATGTCAATTGCCTATGGATAAAAGTAAGGAATAAAAATGGGTCCTGATTCTATATTTCAAGGTCACTCAACTTGAATCCTCTCCCAGACAGTGGGAGGCGAGAGCAGGAGGGATCAGGGATGGGTTGTCAGGGGAAGCAAAATGGGGCAGAGAGCCCACTGCAGTCCCACATGACCCCTTTGAGGACTGTGGAGCCCATGATGTCATTTGATATACACCAAATTGGAATTTTCTTTCTGATATATTTTTAGGGAGTGGTGAAGTTTCCAGTTTAGACATGTTGTTTATTCCATAAATTACAAAGAACTTGCTTTTACGTTTGGAAAAAAACAAGTTAAATTGATATTGGTTAGCACAGAAATATCACAACATTCTCAAGTGAAGTCTCAAGAAAAACTTGCACTGGAGATTTTTATTAAATCACTCCCCAAAGCTCCAGCATTAAAAACAGAAACTTTGAGGGCCTAGTATGTCCAGTTTTCATTTCTGTTAGGCTGATGGAGCTTAACTTTTTTCTTTTTGCTTTTACCTGCAAGCCTTTTCGTGTCGCCGCCATCACCACCACCACCACCGCGCCACACACACACACACACACACACACACACACACACACACACATACACACACATACATACACAGAGTAACTGCATTTTTACTTTTTTTTTACAGTTACCCCAAAAGAAATGCTCTCCACCGGAGCTGGGTCTGTCACCGCAGCCTATCACTCGCCTGGTAATTAAACTCCGACTGATTTATTGACTGACAGCCAACAAATCCCAACCCGGTTTTTATGATATACATCCTCCCTGGTTAGACATGCTCCAGCCACAACCCGAAGGGGAGGGAGGGGGCCTAGGGCAGGAAAATAAATCCGGAAACAGGCACTAGTTGGCAAAAGGAGACACTTTGCAGAAGAAAGAATGAGATAAAGAAAAAAAAAAAAAAAACTCAGCGCAACATCTTTTTCAAATCCAGAGTCGGGGAGACGGGAAGCTGGTGAACATCACCGCTCCTACCCGAAGATTCATTTGAAGCACCTCACGTACAGAGCGCTCCGAAGGGGAAGGGGAGCGGAGCCTGCTCGCAGCAAGTATTACAGCCGGGCTCTGATTTTACCTAAGGGAAAGCGGCTTTATTAAAAGTCATGGCTGAGGCTGCATGACAGGTGCCAATATTCTCCACCCTGACAGATGCGTCAGTTTGCCGATGCCATTTTCTTGTCAGCGGCCCCGAGATGGAGCTCCCCGCACCCCCATTTGTCTCTCTTCCAGCGATCGCACATGCCCGATGTTTGCCTCCGAGCTGCACTGCCTGGCTTGATATGTGGAATCCTCACAATGAGACTTATTAAAAGACAGTCCATTATTTTTATTTAGAGCATTTCCAAAACAAGCAGAGCGAGCACAGAGATAATTTAAAAATCGTGTGGCAGGTCATCTCCAGGCCAGCGTGGCTCCATTTGAAATGCATAAGAAGTAGCATCTCTATCCACAAACACACTCACACACAGAGTTACACACACAGAGTCACACAGTCATACACCCCCACACTCAGACTGACACGCACAGTCACACACACATAGAGCTGCGCAGTTATACACGCACACCCTTACACAGTGGACACTCATACAGTGATATATTCACACACTCAGTATCACACAGTCACACAATCACTGTCATACACTATGACATGCATACTATATACACTACACACACATGCACACTCAGTCACAGTCACACATGCATGCTCAAAGTCACATCACATACACTCAATGACACACCCACACATGCCCACTCACACATACATGCACATGCAGCCACAGCCTCAAATAGACACACAGTCACACTCACAACAAATGCACATATACTCACACAAGCACTTCTGTGCCCACTCACAGTCACACACACAGTCACACACATGCACACACTCACAGTCAGTTTCAAACATCCACAGTCATGCTAATACACACGCACATATCCAACAACATCCACATATGCACATTGTACTCACACAGACACACCTAATTACACAATACACATGCGTGTGCACACACACACCCTCACATGCCTTCCAGGTCACAATGAGACCCAACCTGTGTCTCATCCCTACTGAGCCCCAACAGCCCAGAGCACCACTTGGCCGTGACTTCAGGGGAATTTCATCAGGAAGGGTTAACTTGCACTTTCTTCATCCTAAATCTTATTTTTCTCCCTCTTATTCTCCCTTCTTATTTCCTTCCATCCTTCTTCTATTTTGTTACAGGTGGGTTTTCTGTTGAAGCCCAAGATATAAACTACAGCTGACTGACTGGTATATGGGGCCTCCCTTGTCCTTCTGTTGGCTTCAAACACAAAGAAAAATGGACTCTCCTGCACATGCCTGGTCAGAGCAGCAGGTGAGGCTCTGTGGTCACTCTCCAGCCTCCAGGAATACTGCTGGAGACAACGTGACTCCGTTGTGGAGGTGGCAGGGGGCACTGCTCGCACAGGAAGGATAGCATGGACTCAGTTGCACAGCATGTGTGGCCTGGTTGATCATGCCCATGCAATTGGGAGGGTGGCAGGCAGGTCAGCCTGCAGTGAGCTGAGGACAGCTGGTGTCAGTGGTGAGCCTTGGTCACCCACTTGTTGCTGTCAAATCCAGCCTGGGTCCAGGCCTCCTTGTTGCTTTACCTGGTACATGGGGGGGGGGTCTCATTGGAATCAGGGTTCATTGGTCTGCGGGCTGTTTTATGCCAGTGCACCCCACCCTGGCCAGCCTTCTCATGCCCTCAGGGCATTTGGCCAGTCTCAGGCCAGCATCTACTTCCTGGAGGCCAGTGTCCTGGAGCATAGGATGCCTCCAGGGTCTGATAAGAGTGTGAGACCCACTGGACGGAAGCTAGCCAGACATTTGTAGTGGGCGCACACAGCTACCCTTGTTGCTCCAGAGAAAGGAAGCAAGCAAGCCTAAGCAAAAAGAAAATAAATTATCACTTTACAGTTAACATACCCACCTCACCACCTCACTGATGCCATTGAAATAGCAGAAGGACTGTTCCCTAGCAGAAGAGCCATTCCCTGGTGTCTCCCCAGAGTATGAGAGGGAACAGTTAAGAGGCCCTCTACCACTGGAGGCACGCACCAGTGGTAGACAGCAGGAGGTATAAGAGATGAATCCATCTGTGTAAATAACTCACTCACTGAGAGTCCCTAGGCCACCAGGGTGCGGGGGCTAGGGGGAGGGAGGAACCAGGGTGTCCCATCACTTCAGAGAGGTCACAGATATTTTTAACCATATAATAGGATTTCCCACATTGTTTTCCTTAATAATTATGTGTATTTACATATCACTTCTGCTGAAGCGATTAATTAACTTCTCAATATTTGTTCTGTTGCGCAGTGTTGGTCCTCATCCTCTTATCATCATTGTCATCATGCAGCGAGTCAGTGAGACTCAGCTTGGAGCTCTGAAGACTCAGACATCTTGCTCCCTCTCTCTTGGCACTCACCTGCTCTGTGGTGGGTGACAACAGAAAGACTGCTATCTAAGAGCTGGGTCTTCCTTTCCTGACTGGGGGCAACTTCTTGGTCGCAGCATTCAGATGTCAAGGTCACTAGGGGAACAGTGGCATGCAGTGTCCATTCTGTCCTCCCCAGGAGGCCCACCCACCATGTCCCTACAGGCTGTGCTCCCAGGCCCACAAGCCTACCTCCTTGCTGCACCCCCATCTGTAAACATTGAGATCATGGTCATTTGCATGGCTTCCTTCACTCACCAGGTATTTCCTCCACTCTTGCAACAATTGTTTCCCTTATGATACAATTTTGAACAAGTTGAGCTCTTACTGATGCTGGTAATTGCTAAACTTAAATTGGGGTAATGGCGGAGTTCAGAGCAGTGGCATCAGAGGGCACTGGGCTTGGGAGACCCAAGGGGGAGACCACCTGCAGACAAAGGGCCAGGCACAGGGTGGACTCTGCCTTTAATCAGAGGGAGCGCCAGTGTCCGGCTACTTACCTGGTTATCCCCACCCTAGCCGTCCCCACCCTAGTCCTTGGCCGTCTCGTTCTCGAAGGTGTCACTGGGCTGCCTCCAGAATAATGGTCTTTTCTGACAATGAATACTCTTTCGATACCTGCATAGTGACAAGCACTCACACACTCAGTTACCTGTGGATCTTGAAGACTTAGGAGTCCAGGTTGTTCCTTGCACTTGTTCTTTAACAATGTCAAACTTTGAAAACACCAAGATGTCCTCAGAATCTACCCAGCTGAAGCACAGGACCAACCTAAACCCTACTAGCAGGTGACAGACGAAGCAACCGTGGCCCAACTGCTCAATGTATGTACACTATGTAGACTTGGTGAAACACTTCTTAGCTTTCAAAAAGAGGAGAATGTACCTTTGGGACAACATGACTGGACCTCAAGTTACCGAGGTTGACTGAGGTCAGTGAGACCAAGATAGTGAGTGACCCATGGCTCACTATTTCTGGAACATAAATGACACGGGAGACCAGCTGGCAAACCCAAAAGCAATAATTCTTAGATGCTGAAAAAGATACTGATGGTCAGAGGGGGTGGGGAGGGGAGGTGGTCGAGGAGGGAAGGGGATTGACATTGGAACCTTGTGGAGGGGAGGGCGTTGGAAGGGTGGGCATTGGAGGGGTGGAGTCGTATCCCCAAATTCTATGGTGATGTAAATGATTGACAAATCAAAAATTTAAAACTGCTTTATAGAACTACTTTATAAACTGTATTATTTTGATTCTTATATCTGCTTACTCATTTCTTTAGTTAAAAAAGAGTTTCTGTGCTTTGTTGTGGTTAAAGTTCGAAGTATTTGCTTGTATACTTTTCATGATGATGCTGTTCCCTTGCTCGGAAACCCTGCTGCCCAATTGGTGAGCCCAGACTCCTTTCTTTGGCATATAAGGTCCTTGACTCCAGTTGCTATTCTGACTGCTGTCCTTTCTGCCTCTTCTGGCACTGCCCTTTGCAGGCCCTAGCCACTGAATCTCCCCATTTGCTCAACAAACAAGCATTTCCCAAGGTGTACCATTGAGCAAATTCTTGTGCCGGCCTGTCACCCCTTCTGGGTTGATGAAAGGTGCATATGCCTTTTAGACAGTGATGGTTGCTGTCTCTGACCTGTGCAGCATGTCTCGGATGCGTGCTTTCATGGGACATGAGCTGCTTTCTTCTTCATCCTGTTCCTCATCTGAGGAGAAGCTGAAGGACAGGGCTTATGCCTCCCTGTGTCTCTGAGACAAAATCTTCCTGGAGCGTAATAGCAAGGACTCCAGCACCCAGATCCCCCACCCACCCAGATACTTGAGATGGAGGGCGAGCACCCTTTGTTCTCCGTGTCCCTTTCTATACCCCATACCCACAGAAGGAAACTTCCTGAGTCCAACACCTTAATCCTCAAATTCCTGGACCTTTCGGCAACCATGTCAGCCTGCCGAGGCTGTGGAGTTTCCCTCCAGCAAAATGGTTTTCACCATTCTATTTGCAAACCTAATTGGAAAAAAACACAACCTTAACTAATTGAGTCAAAGACTTTATTTGGAAAGCAGATGGATTCATTCAGTCCCACTCCCAAAAGGCCACAGTCTGGAATTATTATTACTTGTTCCTGCTTTATTTTGAACTTAACTACTCCCTTCGAGGCTACCTGCTTCCTGTCCCTGGGGTTTGCAATGCAAACAGACGTCTGTGGCATCATGATTCAGAGTGGGAAAGAAAGTCAGAGCAGTCTGTGTGTGCGTGTGTGGGCGCATGTGCGTGTGTGGCTGAGCACACTCACCTTTGTTCCTGTGTGTGACTTTGTGCCCGTGTGTGAGGATTAGAGACCTGGGAGGCGAAACGGGCTCGCCCGCTTGAGACTGGTGGAGGTGGGCCCTAACTACGAACACTCGCGCATCTCTTGCTCAAAGGCACCTAGCATACCCCCTCCTCGGGCCCACTTGAGTGCCCCTGGCTTTTAAGAAGAATGCAGGCCTCCTTGGGATTCTCCTTGGGGAACGCTGGGGTGGCGAAGATGGAACTTCTCTGTAAAACTTCCCCTGCATTGGGTCTGTGCCTGCTGACCCCCATTGTTCCTTACTTGCCTCCCAAGTCTGGAGCGCAGGTCACCTCCAGGAAGGGAGGCCCAGGCAGCCGAAGGAGCACAAGTTCACCCAGTCCGGCCAGAAAGGGCTGGCTCACATGCATCCTTCTTGAAGTGGGGCCACTGTGGGAAAGATGCTCTTGCATCCTGCAGCTGCCTCCACGGAGGGACATGACACCCTCTGCAGCGAGGAAGACAGTGGCTGCGTCCAGGGGGAGGTGGATGGGAGAGTCACCCTCTGGGGAGCTCAAGGCTCTTCTCACACCCAGACAGGGGGCTGGTAGGACAGACAGTGCAGACAGGGGCTAGATATGAAAATGCGGGAGATGCCCAACTGCCTCCTCTTCCCTGTCCAACCACCTCCTTCCTCAGGTGCCGCTTCTCGCCTTGCAGGAAGGCAGTCACATGACCTGGGTCCCCTGCCCATACATGACCTCAGGGTTTACAGCCTAACTGTGGATTTTTCTGAAATATGAACATTTAAACAATCAAAAATAAAAAAATGAAAACATTGGGATATTTGTTCTCTTGGGGAAAAAAGGCCAAAAATATAAACATATTACCAAGTGTTTAAACACCTGCAGCAGAGGACAATGATTTCTCTGGATAAATTTCCACAGACAGGACTGGATCAAGTGACAAGAGTGACACTGACGTTGAGCTTCTGTTCTACTCAGTCCCCACTGCTGCAGCCCTCTGCTCAGCCCTGCGGACCTGGCCAGACTGACCTGCTCCTGCCCCTGTCCCATCGCTGCAGTGATGCAGCAGTCGCACCTGTTCCATGTCTTACATGCACGAGCACCTGTGCTCCGTGCACCTATCGCATCAGTCACAGGCACACTTGTTCTATTTTAGGGGTGTGATTCAGGCCATCTGCTCTTTCATAGAAAGTGATAGCTTTTAGATTCTTTTAATGTTTCTGCTTATAAAGGATCATAAGGCTGTACAATAATTAGTCTTTTCTTGCTAATTGGTGACAATTTGAATCTCTTTTATCTGATCATCAAATTGGCTTAAATATTAAGTAAGTCTCACAGCCTTGGTGCCTTTACGCAGTGCAGATGGTCCCTCGGCGCTGAGTAGAGGACAGCAGGGACCTGAGCCTGACCACTCTGCAGGTGGATGGGTGGTCACCTTTCTACCTGCGCTGAAACATCTCCACTTAATGAAACTCAAGATCCGGGTGGCACACTGGGTTCACACCTGTGCACAACCTCCCATCCTCAAGTCCAGTCTTCCAGTTGTCTGACACCTGTCCCTGAGAAACAACACAGACAGGCTAAGGCCACCAGCACACCTGCCCATTGGCAGGTGCAGTCAAGACATGTTTCCAGGCATCACTGTACTTTACATTAGTGTCCACGCTGGGCAAGTGGCCACCATTTAGGGGAGTCTTTTCGATACTGTGTCTGTGCTTGTAGGAGTTGATAGATTTACAATAATATGTGCCCACTTGTTTATTATACGCTGCATAAATACAAAATAATCATATCAATTTGTAAATATTAAATATGCAATAACTAAATTTTATATACTGTATAAAATCACATAAAATTAAATAATGCTATTATTTAAGTTATATTTAACAATCATGTAATTATGATATAATTATTGCATTGATAAAGTAATCAATGCAATCAATGACAGAATATATTATGTATCAAAATAAAGCTGTAATAACCAACATTTTAAAAAGATCAGAGTTAATTGTACTGAATAATTATATATTGCATATAGTAGTAAGATTAATATAAGTTCCTAGTTTAAAACAGTTGCATCATACAAATCACAGGCCCTGGAGTAACCCCCTTCCTCTCCCCTATCTAGGGGTGGGGATTAGTGGTGGAGCCAGTTCCCTCCACTAGGGGCCACCCCTTAGACCATGTCATCTGTCCAGAGTCCTGGGACCAGCAGGCACCACTCACACAGTCAAATCCCAGTAGTAAGTAGTTACTGCAAATGCCCCTGTTTCCAGACCATAACTGTCTTCCTCCTCATCACCCTTTGATCGACCATGGGATGTCCCTGGAGACGAGGAGATCAGGATGGACTCTTGCAGGAAATGAGCTCAGGTTTCAACAGAGCCTTCGAAACGCAGAGGTATGGCCTGAGAGTCAGTATTTGTGCCATTGTCATCTGTGGATAGTTAGTCCACAGGGGCCAGGTGATCACCAGATCCCTCTCTAAGTGAGGACCTAAGGGAGGCAGAAGAGGTTCTGGGTGGAAGGGGATGGTGAGTCAGGAAAGTGGGAATCTAGTGGAAGAGAGAGGCGGGGTCAGAATTAGACCTGGGAGTCGAGGGGCAGAAGGAATACTGGGAAGGAATGGAAAGGCACGGGCCACTGCAGTAGCTGGGAGGGCGTAGCCCAAAGCTCCCAGCACATGGAGAGTGAGCATGAACACTATGGACACAGCTAGCTCTTCCATGGGCCTTATCCCTGCCTGCACAGTGAGGTGAGGGGAAGTGGATGGAGTGTCCTCTTCTGCTTCTCATTTCAGGTGACTGAACTAAGTGCACCCGAAATGTATTTATTATTCACAGAAAAGTAGGGTGTCTCACACCCTGGAAGACAATTCTGTGAGTGTAATGACAGCTTCCACAATGGTGGGGAAGGGTGGGGGAGAACTAATAATTGTGAACAAGGAAACAAATTCTGAGTAAGAAATCAAGGGTACACGATAAAGAAAAAAGCAGAGCTGAGATCATCCTATCTCTTCCTGCAATGTCTTTTCTTTTCTTTTTTTTAATATGCTGGTGTCCCTTTGGGGAAAGAAAGGTCATTGGAAAATATAAATACTGTTTTTCTTTAATTTTACTATCTGTTTACTGAAAAGTTACCATTACAAATAGAGTAATCGATAGTTTGCATTTTTATTCCAGACTCACACATCTTTTTTTTTCTTTTTCTTTTTTTTTTGAGACTAGGTCTCGCTATTTTTGCCTGTTGAACTGCAGGCTCTCATTGCCCAGGGTACTACAGACTCAAGCAATCCCCAGCCTTGGTTTCCCTGGTAGCTGGGATGACAGATGTGTGCCACCACACCCAGCTATTTTTTTGGAACTAGGTCTCGCTACGGGCCCCAGGTGGGACTCGAACCGTGATCCCTAGCCTTGGCCGCTTCATAGGCTGAAGCTTACAGGCACGAGCCACCATGCCCGACCCAGACTCACACATCTTGTCCCACCTAATGGTGACCCTTCCAGTACTTTTCCTGGCATTTGAGTTATGTGACTTGGACTTCAGAAGAGCAGTCCCAATGCCTTACCTGTGGAGAAGATGTTGGCAGATGGCTTGGCAGGTGGCTGTGTGTAGTGGGTGCTCAGCCACATGTGTGTCATCATAATTCTTTCCCACAGTGTCCCATGGATCCATTCCTCTGGGGGAGCCCATGCCTATAGTCAGCCTGCTTGATTCTATCACTTACCTATTTGAAGATACTTTGAAGTAAGCTGGAATTCTCTCTATCTTTTTTTGCTATTTTTGTACTTTAAGATCAAATTGTGTTGCTTTACCATTTATTCACCGAACAGTACCATTTGGGGGAGTGCTGATTCACTCCCTACTACTGAAGCTCTAGTGCCAGTGTCCCATTGTCTGCCCACCATCTGATCTTCCTCCCTCCTCTCCTCTTAGACAACTACCATATTTTTCAGAGACTCAGAGTTATTTTCATCATATTTTGCTAGTTTGCTTTCTTTACTTACTTGCTCTTTACCAATGAGCAAAATCATCTGGTGAATGTCTTATAATCTGACTTATTTCATTTAGCACCATCCTAAATATCCATCCATATTATCCCATAAGGCACTTCTCTATATTTTTGATGGCTGAATTGTATTCCACAGTGAATATTCCACAGTTTCTTTACCTAGTCTTTCATCATTGCCTTGTTGGTTGTTTCCAAGTCATGGCTGTTCTGTTAACTCTGCTTTGAGTGTAGGGGTGTTGATTTCTTTTTTATCAGTGTTTTCCCATTCGTTGGGTAAATGCCCACCTAGATCCTGGAGTGCACCCTTTCACTGAGTCAGAGCCCTGCTGTTTTGTTTCTGATGTGATTGTTACTGCTTCTTTTTGCTATCAAGTGCCAATTTCCTCTTCGATGCAGTATAATAAAAGGTGGTTAAATCACAAAAACAGTGCTAGCCACATTAAAAAAAATGCTTTACAGTTAGACATATCAAGCGAACATATGATCTGTTAAAGATGCCATCCAGCAAGTTCTGCCTCTCAGTGTCTAACAGACCCTTCGAGTCAATGGAAAGAGTGAAATCTCTTACAACAAACACTAAGAAGAAACAATGGTATGTGATGTAGACAAGCAGCCTTTCTTACTAGCATCTCGACAGACAATGTGAAATTGTAAAAGTGACTCTTTTTCATCCATTAAACACTATAAATAAGATAATGCTGCTTGTGTGACAAATATGATGTCAATAATCCATGAGTGCAGTGATTACATGCCTGCAACACTTGATCACATATACAACAAAGAATATAAAATTATCCGTGTGCTTTGAAGCTTTCTTCCTTCTTTGTTTAGTGACATCCCACCTTCAATTAAAAAACTTCAGTTTTTTAAGTGGTATATAGTGCAGTTGAAATTTGAGAGAGTAGATCCCAAGGGTTCTCATCATAAAGGAAAAAACTTGTTTTTAAATTTTTATTTTGTATTCATATAAGATGATGGACATAAACGAAACTTACAGTCATTGTTATTTCACCAACCAACTATGGAAGGCAGGTTGCCTTGAACTTTAGTGTGTCAGTTATATCTCCTTAAACTTAAGTGTGTTAGTTACATCTCCATTTGTCATTTACCCCCATGACATTCTATCTCAATAAAATAGGGTATTTTGTAAGGCATCTTAGGAAATGGTTTACAATTTTCAGCAATAATAGCAGTCACACGGTAGTCACCACCTGTCCCTTTCACATCAATGGCTCTGCTTTCTGTCTTTTAATGGTGCTTTTATATCTCTAAATAATATGAGGCACTGCTCTCTGAGGCATCGATTTTAGACTTCTTTTGACTTTTTATTATGGGAATTAAAAAAAAAGCTTTGTCTTCCACTCTCTTAAACATAACCCCATTCTAAGTTTAGGTTAAATGCATTATCACAACTATGCAATATTTTAAAATAGTTTTCTACTGAGGCCATGGGACTTGCTACTTGTTCTTTTTAGTTTACACAAATTTAGTGTTTGCCTGAAGGTGATCATTGCTTCTTTTTCTCATTACTTATGACTTTCTTTTTGTGAATCTTTGGCTAAATATTGTCAGTGTATATATATTTTTTGCAAAGGCTCTTATTGCCTTTTTCCCAGAAATGTTCCTCAGATTCTCCCTTCGTGCTACACCCCTCTGTCTGCTCTGCCCATTTTCCAAGTTGGCTGTGCAGTGTACACTCAAGATCTACTCTCCAAGTCCTGCTATTAATTCCTTTCTGTGGTTGCTGTGCTATTCTCCTTCTTGCTTTAGTCCATTGTTTGGGTAGAATATCCTTTTCCATGGTGACAGAAGGAGGCAATATAGGAACTCTTTTTATAGGTCTGTACATTGTGAAAATATCTGTTTTGCTCTTTTCTTCACTCTACAGTCACTCGGCTGGGTATAGAAACCCAGGTTGAGCAGCGTGAAGCCACATTAAGGCTTGCAACATGCTTTGTTCCTGGGTTTGGTTTCTCTCTCTTACTCAAAGCATTCAGGAATTTCTTTCTGTATCTGGCCTTTTACTCTACTTTAAATTAAAGTGCTTACTATTCATGAAAACTATTGATCTGTGTTCTCATGTTTTCCAGTGCTAGAATTTTTAAAAATTCTTGTCAGTTGGATGTTAGATCTTGTGGGTTAATTCTCCTCTATTTCCTTACCATTCCTTATCTCCAATTGCCTGTTTCTGTATTTTTTGGTCTACTTCTAAGGTAAGGGCATTTTCCTTAATGTATTTGTGATTTTCAATGTAATGATTATTTCAGTCATTAAATTGTCTTTATTCATACTAACTCATGACCATTAATTATTATCCTTTTAGGGAATCTTGTCTATATTTTCCTTGATGTGATGTCTCTTCTTTTTGCTCCATGGCTACTCACTCAACCTTTCTTAAAATTATCTTCTCAAACTGACTGGTCTCTGTTCCCACGAGACTTTGTTCAGCCTCAATTTTCTTTATTCTGTCTTCTGAAGGACAGAGGCATTTTCAAACATGCAACTCACTCCTTGACACCATGAGACATTTCACTGATCATAATTAAAATGCAGCCAAACTAGTACAGTGCACAGTCCTGGTGGGCTAAGAACATAATACTTGAGCAAGACTGGTTTTTGGTGCCACTTACATAATAGTAAACAAGGTACTGTACCTTCTCTATCTCTATCTCCTGGTCTTTAGAAAAAGATTAGTGACAGTGCTCTTTAGAATATTATGAAACTTAAATCAGTGAATCTTTCCAGTGCTTAGAACAATTCCTCACACTTAGAAAATCCTCATAAATCTTTGTTTTTGCAATTATTGTCACAAATATTATTTCATTGAGTTATATTTAGTTATTTATTTCTGATAACCACACATTAATTGGAACATCCTCTGATAACTCAAGAGAATGATGATAAACTATCTAGAAACTGTGCTCCAAAGAAAGGATAAGAAAGCCATGAATGCTTAGTATGAATAAGGGAAAATGGTTTGGTGAGAAGCTGCAATATTAATTTTTGAATAGTAAAATATATATTTGCCAATATAGCTCTCCTTTTGTCTGGTTGTAAATTTTGATGGTTTCATTAAATTCTGAAGGACAGCTCTCCTATGCTTGGTGGAAGTGAAAGGGCATGAATAACCTAAGAGGAAAGAACAATCTAGGTGAGTGAGGGGATTTTGACAGCCTAACAATATCATTGACCATCACTGCACCACTCTTCCCCAAGCAGATGGCTATGTACATCTCTCAGGAATTGTGAACACAAACCTGCTGATGTGCGCACAAATATTTGTGGACCTAATATTTTGTGGGTCAGAGTCCTTCTGGGCTAAGATCTAGGGCTGTCAGGGTGTATGCATTCTGGGTCTGTGTCCCTGCCTCTTTGCTTTGTCAGATTCTGGAAGCCTTTACACCCTTCCTTCTTGAGTCTTCCCTCCAGTCTCAAGACCAGCAGAACAGTGTCTTCAAATCTCCCCTGAGTTTCTCCCCCTTTTACAGGAGACCCTCATGATTATGTTGGAATGTTGGACTCACCGCATAACTGGAGTATCTCCATTCTCTATCTCTGAATTCTTAATGGAACCACATGTGCAAAACCTTTTTTCTTTATGAGATAACTTATGTAACTTATGTACAGATTTCAAAGATTATCCTGTGGACATCTTGGGTGGCCAGTGTTCTAGCTTGAGATCAAATGCCATAGGAAGAGTTAGAAGCAGGCAGGGTGCCATGGGACTGAGAGGCTCATGTTAAGGAAAACTTATGGGTCACACCCAGAGGTTTCCAGGAACTGGAGAAAGAGAGTGTAGGTGCTAAGAGGTATTTATCTGGAAAACCCATTACTGTAGCCTTCAGATATCCAAAATGGTGGATTAAAAGTTAGAGGGACTCTGGGAATCCAGCAGGGTGTAGAAAGGTCACCCCTGGGGACCAAGCCAGGAGTGGGCATGTTATTATTCTTATGAGTAGTAAATGCATTAACATGGCGACAGACCAAACTGAAAGAATCCAAAGGGCAACAAAAAACACCATCTGATTCTGTTTCTTGTGTATGTGGAAGGCTTATCCAAAGCCATTGAGCTTGGGTGAAAGAGAAGAGATAGGAAGAGGTATAGCAGAGCAGGGGAAAGAAGCTCAGGAAATGTCCGAAAAGAGTGTTTCCTTGGAGTGAGGAGCTTGCCTTGAAGTTAAAAGCATCCCACCTGTCTTGACTGTAACCAAGGGGCTGCCTTGGGAGCAACGTTGGCTGCTGATTTCCCTAGTCACCCAGAAAAGGGAGAAGGCAGGGCCATAAGACCAGGCAAAGAAGAGATGCCTTCCTAGGGACCAGGTGGCCTGGGCAGTGTGGGCCCAGGTCTGAGTGATGGCTTCCAGGTGGGGGCCTGGCTGGGTCTTCTAGCTCACAGGCCAGAACCCATCATGGATCTGCTTCAGGTAGATCCAGTTCTTCTCCTGATAAGCATTTAAAAAAGGGTTGTTGTGATACTGATACAAAACTGTCACAAAAACTATAACTGTGAGATGATGATACTTACTAGTGGAGAAGTTTCATTAACCAGAAAGTGAAAATGATGTGGGGGTATTTCACAGTATTTTGAAAAACTTAAAACTGTAATTGTTTTGATAGAGACTAGAAAGGAAGGTTAGAGGAGCCCTGGGAAGAGATGCCAGACAGTGATAGGAATGAAAAATACTACGTGCAATGCCTGTCTCTCTGTGCTTGGCTATATTCTATGGTGTTGGCCCAGAAATCACTGGTTCAGTATCATGACTTGTGGAGCGTAATTTTGGGGACAAGGACACAGTGTGTATGCTCACAAGTGTCTAGTCTCATGTGTCTGTGAACAGCTTGTGCATCTGTGTCCCTGTTTCTCTTCAAGCCACTATCATCAATATGATAGCAGGCTTCACTTAAGGAGAGGGTCTCAGGGAATTCTTTCAGGTGATCAAGGGCATTTTGAGCTGACAGTGAGTTTTTTTTTTTTTTTTTAACTCTCCTACCTACATACACAGTTTGAACTGAGGTTTGTTTGAGGTTAATTTAAATATATTAATCCCAGCCCTCTGTTCAACTACTGCTTGTTTATGAGATTTGTATAAACCCTTGAGAGATTTACTCATTACTTAATTTGGTTTGCAATATTTTAATTTTATTCATGTTGTGTTTATCACCACCGCACCTGCATGCCATGCAGATAAGAGTTTCCAAGATACTTGTGGAAGCAAAGAAATCAGTTCCTCACAGAAGCAGAGAACAGAGGTGCCAGATGCAGGAGAGGGTGCAAGGAGGCTTCCTAGCTGTTGGGGAGCAGTTTCATAGAGAATCTGTGTTGTGGCTCTCAATACCAATTGCTGTCAAAGTAGGTTTGCTTTAAGAAAAAAGCATTTAAGTTCTCTACCAAAATAGTGTAAAAGCCTTCTTGAAAATGGTCCGAGAGCTGAAAAGACTCACTGCTAGGTGACATTTCTGGAGTTGCCTCCCTTAACCCCTTCTGGTTGGGCAAACTCCCATCCCAACTTTAGTGTGATTCATAACAAAGATGTCCTTCCTTCTGTCTTCTGAACTCCTGCTCCCAGCATTGATTTCTCTTCTTCCTGGTGCCCTGGTTGTATTCATCCATCCATCCATTCATTCAGAAACATAGACTGAGCTCTGTCAAGGTGCCAGGTAGAGTCCTGAGGATACGGTGATGAGCAAGACAGAATGTTCTACACACGTGGAGGCACTCAGTTTTCAAGGGGGAAGGTATATGCTGAATAAGTGAGAGGGTGAATACCCAAAGATAAGATAAAAAGAGATTTTATACAACAATGAAAATTGATTGATGTGATAGCAAATGACAGGGCAGCTACTTTAGACTGAGTGACCTAGCCCAAACTCTGAAGAGGTGACATTCCCATTCATGCTGCATTGTCAGTTTCATTTCATCCAAACCACTTTCTTTCTTTTTTTTTTTTTTTTCTTCATTTAACCCATGTGTTATTTAGGAATATGTTATTTATTTTTCAAATATTTGGGAATTTTCTGGAATGATTACTACTATCAATTTCTAATTTAATTCTATTTAGTTAAAGACTTTGTTTAACTTGACTTTTTGTAAATAAACTGAGATTTATTTTATGATTTTTTATGACCAAGGTAAAATTCATCTTGACAATATTCTATGTGCAACTAAAAAGAATGTATGTTCTGTTGTTGTTGGGTACAATGTTCTATAATAGAAACTAGAAAAAATTGCTTGCCAATCTTTTTTTTTTGTGATTTATTTATTTTATTTTTTTATGTCATTAAATTTTTATTTTTTAATTTTTTAAGAAAGATAAATCATACTTTTTTATTTTCCAATGATCTTCAAAGAAAAATATAGAAAACAATTCTAGTGAATACTCTGATGAATTCAGGGATCTTCAGCAAACTATATATTTTCCACAAAAATGAATTAATTCTTTTCTATTTATATTTACATTCTGACTCAGGTTACCCACTTTGTGGCCATATATAAATTAAAACATTTTATCTCAATTAAAAATTTAATGCAATACCTGTGGAATGTTTATAATTTACAGCTGTAGAAATCAAGTGTTAATAGGAAGACTAATATACCATAATCCAAATTAGCTTCTAATCTGCTCATCCCCTCCCCCTTCTCCACTAAGCATCTAATTTTATCTCTTCAAAGGAGAATAATTTTGAGTGGCCCTTATTGGCATAATACATTTTTTCAAAAGTGTCCACGTGTTTTATTTGTTTTATTGTACACAACATCCTTGTGTACCCTGGGGTTTTCCCATTTCCTTAACATGTTAGCCATCTTATTTTTTTGTGCCTTCTGCCTCCCCTGCTTTCTTCCCCTCCTCCTCTCTTGCTCTATCTTTCAGTTCTGTTGGTTGTTTCTAATATGCCTGCCAATGCTTTTCAATTTGTTTTTATCTTCACTGATTTTCAGTCTCTTTGTTCTATCAATTATTGAGAGATATTAGAAACTCTAAGTATAATTGTGCATTGCTTACTAGTATTTTAAAGTTTTGCTATTAGATACATGTGTATTTGATGTAGTTGCCTTCTGGATAAATTATTTTATTATTTCAAAATAACTTTTATTTTAGTTGCTATTCTTTGCTTTGATATATACCTTTTCTGATATTATAGCTTTTATTTACCTCAGATGTTTGCTATCACACTATACCCTTTTCCCATCTTTTTGTTTTAAACCTATTTATGTCTTTGCATTTAAAGTTCATTTCTTATAAATAGTGGAGTCTTGCTCTTTTATCTAATTCGATCTTTGCCTTTTAAATAGAATATTTATATCATTTACATTTAATTTTATTATTGAGATGCTTAACTTTAGTCTGATACTGCAATACTTGTCATTTAGCTCCATCAGTTCTTTGCTTTTCTTTTACCTACTTTTTGTCCTAATTTACATAAAGTATATTTTATGATTTTGTTATATCTCCTTTGTTGTCCCTTGTTTATCACTACTTGCCTTCAAGGATATAACCATTTCATGAATGCATTAATAACATTAGCATTTCTATTTGTCTTAATTCTTTTATGATGATGTATATTTCTTGTATTTTGATCTAATTATAATAGTCAATCTATTATCTACTCCTTTATTAATGACTTACTGCTCTACACAGCTTATATGAGTTTGAATGATATTTATTTCACCTTTTTGAAAGGTATTTTTATATTTAGAAATGGGGTGATAGTTTTGAGTTTTCTTTCAATATTTTAACGATGTTGAGAGTTTTTATTATTGGTTTGAATACTTTAAAGACTACCCCACTGACTTTTCACTTGTAACATTTCTGAGAACTTTGCCATCATCCTCCTTTTTGTTTCTCTGATGTTGGTATATCCTTTCCTTGGGATGCTTAAAAAACTTTCTTGTTAGAACTGGTTTTGAACAATTTTATCACGATGTACCTTGACATAGTTTTCTTCATATTTCTTGTGCTTATGATCTTTGTGCTTCTCACATCTGTGGATTTATAATTTAATTCAAAATGGGAAGATTATTCTTTCATTTTCCCACAGTTAAATGTTTCACTTTTTAGAAAAATGCTTCTTTTCCATGTGCTCTATATTCATAGTTTTATTATCACAGCTTCAAGTTATTTATATTTTCCTTCATCACTTCTAATCTGTTATTAATCTCATCTATATTTTCATTTTAGCATGTTGTATTTTTCATCTCTCTAAGTCTGATTTGGGGTTATTTCTATATAATTTATATCTAAACTTTTTAAACCTACAGAATAAAGTTGTGACAAAATGTATTGTCTTTGTTTATTATTCTAACATTTTGGAGCTTATTAGTTTGGACAAGTTTTAAAATACTGACTTAAAAAATATCTTATAATGATGTTGATGCTGCAGTAAGGGAAATGCAAATCAAAACCACAATGAGATACCATCTTACACCAATTAGAATGGCCCACATCCAAAAAACAGACAACAAGTGCTGGCATGAATGTGGAGAGAAAGGAACACTTTTACACTGCTGGTGGGATTGTAAACTGGTCCAACCACTATGGAAAGCTGTGGAGGACCTTCAAACTAATGAAAATGGAACTACCATTTGACCAAGCAATCGCTCTTCTGGGAATCTACCCAAAGGAGACCTCAGTGTGGGTGCAAAGGGACACCTGTGCTCGGATGCTTATTGCAGAACTTGGAAACAACCCGAATGCCCCCAAAAAGATGACTGGATGAAAAAAATGTGGTATATATACATAATGGAATATTTTGCATCAATAAAAAACAACAAATTTGATGATTTTCTCATAACATAGATGTACCTAGAAGAAATCATACTGGCAGAAACAAGTCAGAAGGAAAAAAACAGATACCAAATGGTTTCTCACTAATATATGGACAACCAAATGAAAGTGCACAACTGCGGAAGGGGACCAGCTGGAGTGGCCAGGGAGGGGAGGTGGTGGGGGACCCCCAGGGACCACAATGATGTGATATATATATATGTATAAATTAAAATAAATAAATTAAAAAATATATAAAAAATAATCTTATAATCTATATTGACCTGTTTTCTTCTTTCTTCTTTTTCTTTTGGTGTTGTATATTTTTCTGTTCCTAGAAATATTTTTGAACACTTTTTCAAGGGTACAGTTAGGCTACATGGAAATAATTCCATCCTAAAAGTATTGTTTTTAGATTGTTTTTAGATTTAGTTCTTAGATGGTAACAGAATAGTGTCTAGCATAGGCCTAATTATTCTCAGCTTCTGGGAAATTTCTATTTTGAGAAATCTATGCAATGCCCCATGATTTATGAGTTGTTGTAAGTTTACTGTTGGGAAAAGGCACTATGTTTGGCCCTGTGCGAATAATTGTACTGTCTCTCCAAAATACATGCCTTCACATATAATACAGTTCACCCATTTGAACTATACAGTCAATGACTTTTTTTTTTGCAAATTTACAAAGCTTTAAAACCATCACTATAGATCAGTTTAAGAATATGCCCATCATTCTAATAAGATTCTTCTAGTCCAATTGTTGTTAATCTTTGTTTCCTGCCCTAGGCAATTACTAATCCATTTTCCTATAGAGGGCTACTGAAACAATCATCCTGAGTAGATATCTAAGTGCAAACTTGCTGAGTCAGAGCACACATTTATTTTTAACCTTTAAAGAAAAGGTCCAATGGTTTTCCAATGTGTAACTCTCACAAGTAATGTATGAGGATAACCGTTTTTCTGCACTATTGTAAACATTTTTATTATTTTTTTAATACAGCGATTCTAGTGACGTGAAATGGCATTGCATTGTATTTTAAATTGCCTTTCCCTTACATAATGTTTACTTTGTACTGATTGGTCATTTGTATATCTCCTTTGGAGAAATATCTACAAAAATTATTTGCCCAGTCTTTTTTTTAATTGAAGTGCTTCACTTCATATTACTCAAGAAGTTATCTTTAATTGTGTTTGTGTTTTATTTTGTGTGTCTATCTTCTGGATCCAAGTCTCATATTAGATACGTGTTTTGCAAATATTTTCTTCCAGTCTATTTCTTGTCCTCATTTTCTTAACAGCATCATTTGAATCACAAAGGGTTTGAATTTTTGATGAGATTCAATTTATCCATACCTCTAATACTTCTAGATGGTTCCTCTCAATTAGATTCTCCATAGGCATACACTGATCAGTACTTTCAGAGACAATTGAGGGGCACCCTCTGTAGATCTGGGGTTCTGTCTCTGTATTGTTTTCACTTCTGGGGACTCTGCTCTCATGCTGGCTGCCTTCTCACCTGCATTTCACCTCATCTCCCCATCATATGATGTCTGCCAGTTCATCCTGAATGTCTTTTCTTGGTTCCATGGTCCAACATTTTCCTTCACTCAGTAAGCTGGTACTGTCAGAGGTTTCAATTCATTCATTTCCTGCCTCTTGAGACTCTGTCCTCCATTGCCAATGTCCAATTTCTTTAAAACTGCTTAAAATTCACATATTTTAATCCTTTAATTTTTAAAATTGTTTCCTGTGGGAAGATTAGACTTTAACCCCACCTTGGGACAAGTTAAAGTCCCATCAAAGGAGTGACCCTGGGTTGAGGACAGGAAGCTGAGTGTGAAGCCACAGGAAACCCTCCTGAAAGCGAGCTCTGAAAGACCAGAGAAACTGCTGCTGGTTTAGGGAGACAAAGCCTGACAGAAGAAAGGTTTTTGGTGGGGATCTATTTTAGAACCAGACCAAAGGGCTGGGAAAATCTAAAGTCAAGAGGAGAAAGTGTGAAGGAGAGATACCCCAGTAAGATCTCATGGGAGCTGGTAACTGGGACCAGGTAATGGGATCTTATTTGCAACATGGTTGGATGACCTTAGATCTGCTCCTGACAAACCTGTTCTTCATCTCTGGGTTTTAATGATCTTCTGGGTTCACTCTTGACCCTTTGTACGCGACACTTTTTATAATGTTCAAATTTCTTCACTTTCCCTCACTTTATGTCACTTCTATTAGTAATGACATTTCATCTTTCAGGCCTTGAAGAACACTAAAAAGGCCAAATACTTCCCATTTTCAACTCTTATGCACACACAGTTACACACATACACATACACACACACACCACTATATGGGAAAAGGCTGGATTCACATAAGACAAAGTGTGACCAGAGATTATCAAGGAAATTCTTTCATCATACACTTCTACAAGGAAACATCTCCTGGGAGAAAGAGGCACAGGGCAGTGTCCTACCACCTTTCCAGATGTAACCTCTTTATACCTTCCCTTGGATTTCCTGTAGCTCCACAGACTGACTGGGACATTTGAAATTTTGGATAAAATAGAAATTATTTACAACCATAGGAATTATTATTATTATTGTTATTCTGATGCATTCACTTCATCACTTCTCCCAGGGAGAAAATTGTTAGATGTTTGGTATCTGGAGCAGAAAAGAATTCACCCTGACAAGGGACTTCTTTGTGAATTTGTTTTCTTTGGTGTGTGGCGACGAGGACCAATTCTTAATGGTCTCCCGATGTTTGACAAGATCTCCAAGCTATAATTGTTCCACTTTGGGTTGGAAAATTTTATCCTTGTCAATTTTGTTCCTTGGGCTATATTTTGCAAATAAAAATGTCAATACACAAAACACATTTTGTTGCCTTTTTCTTTTCAGCCCAAGCTTGCATCTCATCATGGTTTAGGACTGTTTCTGCAAGAGATTTCAATTTACTGATGATCCTGTCATGCTTAGCAGTCTTAAGATTCAAAGAATGGCCAATGATGTGTCTGCTGCTAATTTAAAAATCAGTCTTTATCATAAGCAAGGGCAGTGAGGACTCTCTACTTTCCACATATTGCATCCGAACAGTGCCCCAGTGCATCTAACAGTGCACTGTTAGTACCAGCAGTCAGTACCAGCAGTCCAGGTGGCACTTCGGGTTACACAGAGCACATGAAACTGACAAGTTCTCAAATGCAGCTGCCAGTCACTGGGGGCTGCTGATAACTCACCTCTTCCCAAACCAGTTCTTCCTTTTCATTGCAGCCATCTTGGGGTTTAGCAGGCTGTGTGTACAACCCACAGGGACAGGTGTATAGGTGTGATTGAAGGAGCAGGTTTGTCTCCAGGGGGCTGCAAGGAGGAAGGAAGGAAAGTGTGCTGAAGAAAAGAGTGATGGGTGTCAGTGGTGGTACGTCATTTGCATAGACTGTGGCCTGGTGACTTCTAGCAGTCACAAAGATGCTGCCATTTTGCTTTGTCTCTCTGGCCAGAGCATACTCTTCGTTTGTGAGGAAAACAAGTTTCTGAAGATCCATATCATTTCCTGGCTCGTCACATTCTATCCCCTGGAATAAGTAAGTTTACAAAGTTCCTCCTGCCTCCTGGGCTTCTTCATCACCATCAAGTCTCCCCTGCTTCCTGCTCCTCCCCACTTTTGCAGAAGCCCAGTTTTTTTTTGCATCCCCCACAAAGGGATAACTTGTACGAGGCAGTTTGTGTAAGCTGGTGACTCCCCCTCTGCAGCAACAAGGTAGTGGCAGGCAGGAAGCTTGGGAGACCTCATCTGGGACGGGGTTCAGGTGGGAGGTGGCTAGGATCCTCTGCTCAGTCTCTTCTATTTTCCTTCTTGACTCATATGGGTTTGAAGAGCTGAGAACTAAATGCTAAAGAACAAAAATATCAAACTCAGAGCAGCTGCAAGACCCTGTTCATTCACCTGTTGTCAATGCACTATGAGCAGGGCTCTCAGGGGCTGGACATTTGTATCCATACTTTTATAGCTGAAAAAGGAGAAAGTTATGCCTTTCATACTTGAGGAGGCTGTGAGCTGCTTACCATCATACTGCAGGGAGTATGCTATCACCCCATGAATAAGCAGGTCTCAGGAGGATCTTTCCTTATCCTGCAGAGACCTGAGCTGAATGAAGGCACTCTGCGTGCCCACTTTGTTGGAGCAGAAATACAGAATCTTAGCTGGGAGGGTCTCTAAGGTCTCCAGCATTATCACTCATATTGCATTTCATTCTGGTGCCAGAGAGCTCTGAAGCATGGTGTATGAAAAGTTCCCCCACCAGGACCTGTTCTGCCTCACTAAAACCCCTATCCTATGCCTGGAAACCCACGAATCCTAGAACTTGGCAACCTTCTTCCAGCTCTTGTCTGAGTCCATGCTCATCCCATAGCCCCAGACAAATGACTTCCAAGAAGGCTTCCCAGCTGTAGTCTCCAGACTTCACTCTGAGGCCCCCTACCTCTATGGGATCTAGTGCTCGGTGGAGCTGCCTGGAGATCACCCTATCCTCAAAACCTATATCCCTGTCCAGGGCAGTTGGCCTCTGTGCATGTGATGGTGCTAAGGGGCCTGGAGAAAGGGACTCTCAGTGAGCCAAGGACAACAGTGTCCTGATGTGGAGGAGTGTAATGATGTGCAATGACCCTCAGACAAGAGGGTGCAATGATGGAGGCAGAGAGAGAAAGAGCTCTGAAGATAAGCAGGGGTGAGAGAGACAAGACCACCCCTGCTGGCCTGAGGATGGAGTGGGGGGCCACAAGCCAGGAAGAGCAGGTAGCCTCTAGATGCTGGGAAATCAGGAAACATTCTCCATGGGAACCTGCACTTCAGAGCATCCTGCCTCCAGGACTATTGTGTGTGTGTGTGTGTGTGTGTGTGTGAGAGAGAGAGAGAGAGAGAGAGAGAGAATGTGTGTGAGGGTGTGGTGTATGAGAGTGTGTGTGTGTGGGGGGGTTAAGCCATTAATATTTTTGCAGTAATTTATTACAACAGCCACAGGGAACAGAAACATGTCTCAAACACTTTCCTCTCTTTGCTTTACACAAGGTGGTCCCAAGTCCCCACAGACCTGGCTTACCTGTGACATCAGTAGCAGTGAGGGTGTACCTCAGACAGTGACTATCCCCTTGGACCTTTGCATGGAAGTAACAACTGCCACTCGCTCTTTAAACTCACAGGTGAATACTTAGGTGAGTATGGGTTTTGGTTAACTTTTTCACATTTAGGTACTTATCATAGCCTGATGACAGCCTCTCTGAACAGAGGAATGGTGAGCTAGAGTTGTGTGACTCAGAGCATTGGGATCAATCCCGACCCTGAATGAGCATGGCCCCTCAGCTTCTTCACATTCACCTCAAACCCGCCGCCACCAGCTGAAGCACAAGAAGTGCACTAAGGCATTGAAGGAGTGTGTACTGAACCTCACCACCTCACCCCTGGGTGCCATGACCCCCATAGTTCTGATCCTGAGTGGCTTCTTCTGCGCCTTCCACCCCAGGTGCTCATCCTCATCTCACAGGTGAAATCTCATGAGACCTCACTCTGGCCCTGTCTTTCTGCATTTTCCTTTTCACTATTTTGGTGACTCATGTCAGCTGATCTTTCATGTTCCAAGAAATCCCTTAGAACTTTATTTATTTTTAATAAGAATCTATTCTACATGGAAACCAACTTATTTGACTTCTTTTTTAACTGGGGCTGTGTGTGAGTCACAGGAAACTTCGTACTCTTGCACTCTGTGATGCCTTACAACAAGGAGCAGATGCAAACTTGCAGCTCCCACTCTGTTGGCAGTGGCCCAGGGAGCAGGCCAGGTGAGGAAGGCCCTCCCCCCAGCAGGGTCCAGCTTCACACAAAGAATTTCCCCCTGACCAAGGACCACAAAACCAGAACCATGGTTGGTTCAAAATAATTCAATTAAGCAGAAGTCACCCTATAAATAAACATGTGGAAATGTCTAATGGAATACCAGAGTAGTGATTAATAGAGTGTTTCCATATCAAAATTAACCCGGTTTTAGCATCGGCATTATTATGGTGGGCAGACCCCAGTGCAGGATGTTCATTTTTGCATTGCAGACACATATTAAGCATATATTTCATTAAACAAACTTTTATGCATATGCATAATCTTTGTAGTAATGTAATTTATTCAGGGGAGACTATAAAAAAACGTATGTGCTCTTTATATGCTGCTGATTTAAAAAACATGGATCGCCATCACTACCTTGAACATATGCATTTACTGGGATGTAAATTCCATTTGGTGTCCCAAGTCTCATAGGCCCAGAATCCCAACCAGATCCTCTGGAGACAAACTGGAGTTGCATTGCCTTCTAGGAGTTGTTTTTGTGATGTGATTCCTTTCTTTCTTTTTTTTATTTAAGGAAATGAATGCAGCTGGTGCCAGCATCTCTGATGAGTGCCCTGTGGCCACCAGTGGCCCTGACATCTCGCTCTGCCCCTGGCTCGGCCAGCATCATCATCCCTGTGCCTCCCCGGCCTTCACTGAGGACAGTGTGTGCTGTGCAGCAGCTGCAAAAGACTTCACAAATGCAGGGTGACGAGAAGTGACAGCCCTGTATATCTCTCACTGGCATTGACAGCTGACAGATGGATACCACTCACACACAGAAAAAAAGCCCCCAGGATGATTCGCCAGCATTACTCTCTGTTCATGGGGTTACATTTGATGGAGCGTTGCTCGGAATAATAAACCCTTGTCGACTTGCCGCCGAGCTCCAAGAGCCACACAATGCCTTGGGTTTCTCTCTTTTCTTCCTCTAAGACATGAACAAACACATACACTGAAGCCCTGTTTTGTGGATTATTTCCTTTATTTCTGTTTTGAGAAGGAAAGGGGAAAGACAAGAGGATAGGGAGGGGGACAGTGCCCCTACATTTGTGCAGATATTTGCTTCTGGGGAGTGATCACAGAGACAGGCACCCACCCCTGCCGGGCTTCGTGTCTTCATAATTCCTCCATCACTGCAATCTGCTTGTTATTATCCCTCAGATTGTTTTTATTTCTTCCCATAAATCAGCCCATATTTAAAAGCAGGGCTGCTTGGTTAGTTGGAGACAGTTACATAAAACTGGACAGGAGTCTGGTTGATAGAGCAAGGGAAGAAGGGATGATGTTTGGGTGCAACATCCCCTCTGGATGGACTGGATGCAAAGGAGGGTCAAGGGAAAGCCAGGGAGCACCAGCTGAAGGGCAGAAACATGGCCGCCTCCTTGATTGTCATTACAGACAATCCTCTATGGTGCTCCTGCTGCCTGGAACCACCAGACTCAGTGCATAGGAGGTGGAAGCTGGGGTCATATCCCCTACATCTATGTTTCTATGCCAAAACAGAGTTGACAGGTGATGTGTTCTCTTCTGGGGGGGGGGTGTCTGAAAATCCACATCTCCAAATAACACCAAGGGGACCTTCCCATAAACCTGGCTTCCAGAGTCTTTTATATCCTACAGATATGATCTTAGCATGCAGGAGTGAGTGGTACAAGATGACACTGGGACTCTGTGGTAAGTTAAATAGGAACACGGTAGGATGTGCCATCCTTCTACACAACAGTAGTGGTAGAGCCCATGGCACTTGGTGACACTCCATCACAGGTTGTGACTGACTGGCCCTCCTCGATACCTGCTTAAAGCAGGCTATGCTGGTCACACCTCTGCCCTCTCCAATTGTGATCGGGTGCATCCTGGCATTTTGAAGAGGTGTCAGAAAGGATGCTGAAGTTGCCCATCTCAGGTGGCTTCCATGGTTGTGTAACCTTAGGTTAGGTTCCTGCCAGGTATTCCATCGCAGCGTTTGCACACATGCATTACATGGAGTCACCTCCTTGCTGTGCTCTGTGTCATCCAGTCCTCTGCCTCAGCGCTCCTTTGAGTGGCTGACCAAGGGGATCATGGTGCAAAGTGAGGCGGCTGCCAGCTTACCACTTTAAGTCACCCGGATGTGGGGAGGAAATGTTCTCCGAACACAGCCCAGAGGGAAATGCCTCTCCAGAAAGAGGCTCCCTTCCAGGCAAGATGAGCACCAGACTTCCGGAGGAAAGCCAACATGAGAGGCCCTCACGGAGGGAAGGATTTCACCCAAAACAGAGTTCACGCCTGCCTGTTCTCAGAAAGTGGACAGATGATGTGTCCTTAGTCACCGTGAGGCAGCCCCGTTCTGGGCCACTTGCAAATGAGCGTGTGCTCCCCACAGCAACTTCAGGCCGACGCGCCTTTCTGGCGCCTGCGGGAGCCCTGAGCGTGGGTACCTCATCTTGAACTCACTGCAGCCCTTGGTATTGCACCCACCTCTCCAGCCCTGCCTAGTTCTTCCTGCACATGCCCTGACCGGCACCACACACACCCTCTCTGCCAATCACTGTGTCGCACCGCACACAGCTGTACCGCCCTGCCCTTCCCCCGCATGCGTGCACTTGGCCCGCATGCACGGCGCAGCCTCCAAGGCCCAGGGAGGTGCACTATCATGCTCTGCGTCAACACACTGAGAGTGGGCGGTGCAGCTCGCTGTGCCCACGTTGGTTATGGGCTCGGCTTCCCCACACACCAGGCCTCGAGCGTGGCCACTGGACCAGGGGTCTGCAGGTGTCTGCTAATACTTAATTGAGGAAGAGCTGCCTCCCTGCCAGGCAGACAGCACGTCCCACTTCCATCGTGGATGGTGATCCTCGAAGCTGCTGACACATGTTAACATATTCAAATCACCTCATTTGTCTCTCGCAACTGTATAAAACAATTTTTGGAATGAAAATTTCCCAAGTGGATCTAGTGGGAGGAAGTTTCCAGCAGAAGTAAGCTGGCCAAAAAAGCTAGGGCCACTTTTTTTTAATGGCCTTTGGTCTTTTTCGCTAAAGTAGCAGAGCGTGCAAACCTGAAATTTTGCCATTAAGAGACCCGAGGGTAGGATGATGTCACCAAAACCCAGAACTATGCAGGGTGTGTCATTTACATATTGTGTTTCCGGGCCTCATATTATTCTTTTGGATTAATACGTGCAGGCTTCTCAACAGGCCTTGGAGGCAGATGGCTACGGGAGCAGTGTCCACCCTCAGCTGATGGCCTTGTTTGGCGTCGTCAGCCGTCTTAGTTTCAGACACCCCTTGGCAGAACACAAGGGCAGGGACGCTTCTGGAGCAATGACTGCAGATATATGAAAGGTCTCTCACCACGTCACCATGCCCCTGGCCACCCATCAGTGTCCTGGGAAAATTGGGATGTAGACTGCCCAGGAGGCTTTTAGGTGGATGTTGTTGTCCCCAGTATCCAGGTGGAGGCCCCTTGCCCAGGGTCACAGGCTGTTTGGAGCCTTCTATCCACAAGCAAACGACTGCTCGCTGCCACCTCGTTAGACATCAGTCACTGAGAGATTTCCAGACACTGCTTATTGTGCTGTTTTTAATTTCTGAAGTCCTTCCTCCCTGTGAAACCAGAGAGATTTAGTGGAAGCTGACTCAAATGGAAAGGCCTTGGTGGCAGCCCCCAGAGGCAAGGGCAGATGGAGGAAGGAGGTTCAAGGAGGAGTGGAGAGCAGTGCTCTCTTTTACTGCAGAGAGAGATCGGCCAGCAGGGTTTGGGTAGGCTGGAAGTGGGATGGGGCCCTTAGGGCTACCTGTTGTTGGAAAGGAACTGGTTGGTCACCGAGGGAGAGCTGGTCTTGACCTGCATCTCATCTCTGATGGAACATCACCACTACAGCCTAGCCTGTTCCGTGTGGCCCAGTAAGTCTTAGGTATCTTCAGTTGGATTTGATCTTGGGAAAAGCACATAAAACAAAGTCAACAAGAGGTCTGAGCTGAAGGATCCTGAGTGCTCCTTCCTGCGTGGTCAGAGCTAGGATCTGGGCCAATAAGAAGGGCAAGTTTATGCTTCTCATTCCCCAAACCCCCAACCTTCCTCTTCTGCTCCTCAAGGTAGGGGAAAGGGAGTGGAGATAGAAGGGATGCAGAGAAATGAGAACCCAAAGACCCCTCGGGGCTTAGGTGGGAGCGTCTCTCTTCTGGGGACACTTTACTAAGGGGGCACTGTGGGGCACATGGGGAGACCTAAGGAGGCTTGCCTCACTCATAGAAAGCCCCCAATTTACCTTGGGTCCTGTGAGAGCCCACATCAAGAGTCCCAGTGTTTTGAGTTGGTTCCATGCCCACTTTACTTGAACGGATCAAGTCCAGGTAAGAGGTCTGTGTCCTCATTTTCCTGATGGAAGTGCTGTCTCTCTCTCCTGTCACCACCTAGGACAGTCCTGGTGTCCAGGGACTGACATGCCTTATGTTTTTTATTTAAAAACTTACTTTCCTTACTCTTTAATTCTTTTCCTGTTTTAATTTGAACAGCTTTCCTTCTGTCTGAGCAGTGGGGGTTGGGGTTACCACCAGTGTTAGGGCATAGCAAAGAGCATAGGCTCCACGGTGCCCTGGGCCCTCTGGGCTCCACAGACCTCGTGCCAGAGTAAACGGGAAGTGGGCTGGGGCTCCACTCTTTTGTATGGTTGTGAACTAGTCCCTGTAATTAATTTGAGCTTTACAAACACTTGGCATACATGGTAGGGAGGCCCAGCAATGAGAAGATCTCTTGGTGACACCACATTCTTTTTCCTGCCACCTTCTCTATATGCCTTTGACCCTGGTGCTGAACAACTCCATGTCCACACTGCTTCTCCAAGTCCAGGGAGCTTATCAGGGCAAAGAACCACACAATCACCCTTCTCTATGACTGCAAGCTTCTAGGAACACCCTGGTTATGGGGACAGAGCTGGGAGCTGATTTCTGGCCCTAAGTTGTGAAGCACGTGGGCTGGGAACCCCCATTGTCCTACCACAGTGTTCCCAATCTCTCCCTACAACCTGTGGACACTAGGACCAATGTCTCTGAATTCATCTTTCTCCTGAGTGAAGACTCCACATTCTGTTCTTCTGTTGGTTGAAAGTTTTTAATTTTAAGCAACAAGGAACAGGGGCACAGTCTAGTAGAAGCCCTGTGTAGCCCTCAGTATGTACAAGCCCTTAGCTACAGAACCAGCACAGCAGAGTAAGGAGTAGGACACCAAGCTAATGTTCCATTTAGTTTATTGTTTCCTACTTATCACAGGTTCATATAGACAAAGCAGATTCCTACAGAGAAAGGAGACTTTGTGGACAGAAAACAAGCAGGCATCTGCTGAGTGCCTGTCTAAGAGCATCTTGGTTCAAAGTTGCTGTGAATGGTATTAGGTATCGCATCAAAGAGTAAGAAAGTGCCCGGCAACTCAGTCCCTCTTGACTCTCCCAGTATCTCCTCACAGGTTTCCGCTGAAAGGCTCTGTGGCAAAAGAAGGTCATCAAAAGGGTAGGAAGGAATTTCCACATGATGACTCAGTGGTCCTTTTGAACAAAATCATATTATTCATCACAGAACAGAGACAGTTGCATAATACTTCACTTACACATCTGTTGTGAGGATTAAGAGAACTGCAATTAGGTTCTGCATGTGGACACGCTCCCTGAGTGGCAGGACAGCCATCAAGTGAGAGCCAAGTTCAAAAAACAAAGATTGTTTTTCAAAGATAAAAACCCATCTTTTCTCCTAGCACCCCTATAGGTCAAAAGATTGTTTGTAGGTAATCATGGATTAACTGTAAACATAAAGAAAAAGACTTAAAAAACAGCATATCAAAGGTATAGCTTCGGGGCAAACTCCAGTACTGTGGAAGCTAAAATGATTTATCAGAGAACCTTTTTTGGCACCTGAAATCATTTCTTTCATGTCTGGTAGTGAGAAGGCAGCAGCACTCCCTGGAGATGGCATGGTTGCCATAATCTCGCAACATATTGGCAGCCCACGTGGCACCCTTGTGCACCTGTCACTCACGGCTTCCGGGCAGCTGTGGTGGGAGGCTCAGGTCCCTATGTGGCCCCCGTGATGCTGTGCACCCAGAGATGCTCCAGCTGCCCCCTGCCACAGCCATGGGCAACCAGGTTCTCCTGTATCAGGTGTGATGATCAGTGGGTACGCCCAGCTGACAGGGTCCCCCCAAATAGAGAGGTGTGGTAGACACAGGCATTCACAGGAAAACTCCCCTCCCAGCCATTTTCATGCAGCCATAGTCAGTCCGTGCTGTGAGGGAAATGGACCTCCAAATTAGGGGTCATTTTTCTACCTTTTGATGAGGTAGTTCAGCATGGGGTTACCTAAAAGTTATCAGAAAGATCCAGAAACTCCAAGGCCTCTGCTCTCACCGAAGAGGATCCCCTGACTCAAGTGGTTAAAGGGGCCTGGATGGGGACCCATTCTGAGCTCTGGGCCCTGGAGGCTGGAGAGGGTCTCCAGGTGCTGTCCAGGTGGGTCTGACAATGGGCTTCCCCTCAGGTACCACCTGGTCTGAAAAGGAAATTAACATTACTGCCATCTTGAAGCCCCAACATGTTTGGATTCTCATCCTTCAGGAAACTTGTTCAGGCTGATTCTTGCCCTAGGTTCAGTACCCATGTCTCCGCCCATATCACTGCTGAAAATGCAGATTGGGGTTTATTTTAGGAACCAAGGTGGCTTCACATTTTTTCTTCCTTTGCATCCTCCTAATCCTCATCCCCTCACCAAGACTCTGGAAACCTGAGGCTTAGGTCCTCCTATTTGTCTGGCGAGAAAGCCCAGAGTAAAGCCAGCAAGCACCCTATATTTCTCTCTGTGTCTGCAACCAAAAGCTCTGTCATGGACCTTCCCAGAAGTCAACATTTAGCACCTTTTGTTTTCCATGTGGGCATGCTTAACACACAGTGACTAGTCAGAATCCTCAAAGAATACTTTTTGTCATTGAGTGAATTCTGTAGTAAAAAAATGTGGGTTTATGGGTGCATGTGTGTTTATTCAAGTGGTTTGCTGGCAGGGAGCCATGGGAAGGGAGGGTCCAGTCCCATGAATGAAATCATCAGGCTTGGGAACCCCTCTTCTCACTGAACCAACCCCATTTGTCTGGGAAAGTCAGATGTCTCTCTCACTGACACACGAGGGGACCGGTCATTCCCAGGCTGCCCATTAGAGGGGAATGGCGCCAGGTCCAGAAACTGTGTTTTCTTTTTTCTTTTTTTTTTTAGATAAGTATCTTATATTTATTTATTTTTTTAAATATATATTTTTATTTATATATAAATTTCACAACTTTGTAATCTCAAGGGTTTGCCCCCCTCCCTCCCCTCCCTTCCCCCCTTTTCCCTCCTGTTCATAGTTGTGCATTTCATTTTGGTGCTTAGCTTGTTTTGACTTTCCTTAAGGCTTTTATTTATTTCTTTTCTTTTTTTTTCCACTATATCCCATATATTAGTGAAACCATTTGGTTTCTGCCTTTTTCTTTATGGCTTGTTTCTGCTAATATGATTTCTTCTAAATGCATCCATGTTGTTATGAAGTCGTCCAATTTGTCATATTTAATTGATGAGTAATATTCCATCGTGTATATATACCACATTTTTTTTCATCCAGTCCTCTGTTTTGGGGCATTTAGGTTGTTTCCATGACCTTGCAATTATAAATTGTGCTGCAGTAAACATCCGGGTACAGGTGTCCTTTTGTACCCACATTGAGGTCTCTTTTGGGTAGATTCCCAGAAGAGCAATTGCTGGGTC
>PVHY01014297.1:0-38835 GCA_004024945.1 Uropsilus gracilis
CCCCGAGGAGCGAGTTAGTAGCACCGTCTAAAGAGCGGAGAGGAGGGGTGGGGTGGGTGGAAGGAGAGTCGGGGTAGAGGAGGAGGGGAGAAGGAAGGAGCGAGGGGGGGGGGATTCGCTCCTTTTTTTTCCGCTTCAAAACCTTAAGAGGGTTGGGGAGATCTGGTCAACTTTCGGAAACATCTGAATCTTTTTACAGCCCTCGGTTCTTTCTCTGGGCCAGCTGTGGGGAAGGGGGGGGAGAGACAGGAGAGAGAGGGAGAGGTGGGAGAGGGAGAGAGAAGGGAAGAGAGGAAGAGAGGGAGGGAGAGAGAGAGGAGAGAGAGAAGGGAGAGAAAGAGGGAGAGAGAAGGGAAGAGAGGAAGAGAGGGAGGGAGGGAGAGAACGAGGGAAGGAGGGAGGGAAAGAAGGAGGAAGACAAGGAGAGAGAGGGGGAGAGAGGGAAAGAGGGAGAAAGAGAGAGGGAGGGAGGAAGGGAGGGAGGGAGGGAGGGAGAAAAAGAAAGAGAGGGAAAGGAGAGAGAGAGGGAGAGAAGAGAGAGGGAGGGAGGGAGGGAGGGAGGCGGAGGGGAGGAGGGAGGGAGAGCAGGCCGGCGAGGAGCGCACAGCCGCCGCCTCCTCGCCTCTCCAAACTCCTGGCCAGGGCGCGCGGTGGCGTCCTAGCGCTCCCGCTCGCGCCCCCGCCCGTCGCCCGCGCGAGCCAGGCATGAACGCTGAGACCTGCGTCTCTTACTGCGACTCGCCG
This sequence comes from Uropsilus gracilis, assembly GCA_004024945.1. Classification (NCBI taxonomy): domain Eukaryota; kingdom Metazoa; phylum Chordata; class Mammalia; order Eulipotyphla; family Talpidae; genus Uropsilus; species Uropsilus gracilis. Next base: position 745 of record PVHY01014297.1, read on the forward strand.
GCGGCTGCCATGGACGCCTACTACAGCCCGGTGTCGCAGAGCCGGGAGGGCTCCTCGCCTTTTCGGGCGTACCCCGGCGGCGACAAGTTCGGCACGACTTTCCTGTCGGCCGCGGCGAAAGGCCAGGGCTTCGGGGACGCCAAGCCCCGGGCCCGCTACAGCGCGGGGCAGCAGGACCTGGCGGCGCCCCTGGAGAGCGGCGCCGGGGCGCGGGGCTCCTTTAACAAGTTCCAGCCCCAGCAGCCGCCGCCGGCGCCGCCGCCGCCGCCTTCCCAGCCGACTCCGCAGCCCCAGCCGCCCGCTCAGCCCCCGCACCTCTACTTGCAGCGGGGCGCCTGCAAGACGCCCCCGGACGGCAACCTGAAGCTCCAGGAAGGCAGCGGCGGCCACAACGCGGCCTTGCAGGTCCCCTGCTACGGTGAGTGCACGTGCGGGGCCCTCGGGCCTGGGGACCCCAGGACCCGTGGCTTCGGCACCCCGGAAACCCCTTCGGCTTCTGGGAGACAGGAGTTGGGGGGCCGGGGAGGCGCGGATGACCACGGGTCAGAACGTGGGGCTCGTTCACTCCGGGGGATCTGGGGATCGTCCTGCCCCCCGGGTGTCCGCCGGCCGAGAGCGCGGCGTGTCGTGGCGAAGTGTCCTCGACCTGCGTTTCCTTCTCCCGGTCCCCGGCGTCCCCCCAAACCACTCGCTCTGCGCGGCCCGTGCGGCCGCGGCGGGCTCGGAAGCAGATGCTTCGCACCGGCGCCCGGCGTGTGGCGGGAAGCGGCGGCGGCGGCGCAGCGCGGGCGCAGGCTGGGGGCCGCTCAGGCCTCGCTCCCCGCCGGCTCCGAGGCTCCGGCCGCGGCGCCGCAGGTGGGAGTGTCGCAGGTGCGAGCGGGGCCGGGAGCCGGAGCGCCGCGGCGAGCGCGCCCGGGATGCGGAGGGACTGGGGTGCCACGCGGGGGCCGGGCCAGACAGCAGTGGGGCAGCGAGAGACACGAATCGCCGGCCCCTGGACGCGGCTCGCGGTGGCGCGACGGCCGACCAGCGCTTCCGAGCAGTTTTCTGCCCCCGAGCCTCGGAGGAGGCTGACCGCGAAGAGATGATTTAGGACGACCCGGGGAAAGGCAGGAAGCCGCCGAGCCCCTGGCGGCTCCGCGCTGGGGCAAGAGGGAAGGTTCTGGGTTCTGATGGGCGCCTGCCGCGAACCGAGGCCTAAATGACCTCCAAGCCCCTTTGAGCCTGGCTTCAGGACGCAGGCCCCGGCCCCCAGAGTGCACCATCGCGGTGCTGGGAGAGCGGAGAGGGGGCAGCCTGGGCCTTGTCTGGGCCCACACAATCCGGATTCACCAGTCAAAGGGAGCAGGGAGCCAGAAATTCTTCTGGAAGCCCTGAGGACACACTTCCTCCCCTCAGACCTTGGCCTTGCCTGGGGGGGGGGCGTGGGGGGGAGGAAGAGCTGATCCTGAGGAGACAATGGCTTTGTACTGATCTAGGCCGAAGGAGGGACACCAGGCCCGGAACAGCAGAGGGACCTGGTGGCTGGGACAACCTTAGGAAGACAGCCCATGGCTTCTCACACTCACACCGGCTGCCCCACCATTGAGAACTATTTGATAGGTGGTCAAATATGTACATCCATATGATCACACACCATCTGTCTGTATTTGTGTTCTCCTTACACAGACACACACGCACACACACACAATTTCACGTTTTCTTAAACACGTCCCTGCTCAAACACCAGGGACACACGTAGCCGAACCCACAGGACAGGACAGGACAGAGCTCAGGGCAGATTTAGAAAGACCCCTGTGGCCTTTCCCCACTTCCTTGCCTCTTCCCTCCACCTTCCTGTTGGAATGAGGTCAAGCATGGTGCCGGCAGACACACACAGGTGCTCCTTCCACCATCAGCAGACTGCCCACCTGCACAGGCCTGCCAGCCCAGGTGCCCAGGCACCCTCCTCCTGGCCCCTCGCCCTCCCCATCCCTGTCATTTGGAACAGCAAGGTGAGAGCAAGTCACAGGCTGGGGCACGTATGAAAGGTCCCTGTGTCAGGCCAGGCAGCTGACGCTTGGCCGAATTTTCATGTTGTAAAGCCTTCCATAGCGAGGGGCGCAGGACACTAGGCAAGGATAGATCGCAAGAGACTTTCAAACTCTTTTTTAGACAGTGCTTTTAGGTCCAGAGGGAAAGGGTGACCCTTCTGGGCACCCTCTCTGAGCACTGCTGGGTCTCCGGAAGGCCTGACCCTTCCTCTCCTCTTTGCATGGGGCCCAGGGAAAGGCCAGACCACTTGACCTGGGAATGCCCCAGAGCCAGCATCACCTTCTAACCCCCTTTCTTCTTTGCACTGTGGCGATAACAGTAGGTGGTAAGCGGGTCCCAAAGGGAGAGTCAGAGCCTCTGCTGGATTTCTGTCATATCCCCGGCCCTGTTGGGAACCTGTAAGTACCCTGTTCCGAGAACAAGGCAGGCCCTGCAGCGTGGATAACAGGCAGCCCAGGGACACACACACACACACACACACACGGCCTTGTCTCTCCTGCTCCCCAACATGGAGGCACTGCTCAGACCAAAGCCATAAACAACAAACAGCTCTGTTTATTCCTTCCTTCTCTCAGCAGCCGACCTTCCCCAGCCAGGAGGTGCCTGGCTCCAGTGGAAAAGAGATTAGACACCTTAGGTCTGAGAGGAGGAAATGGAGTCACCTAAAGGTGGGGATGGGCCCTTGTCTGGGGCAGCCGGAAGGAGGCCCTGGTGAAGCTGGCTGTGCCGAATTCCAGCTAGCAGAGAAACTGAGGCACACAGTGATTTGGGTTCCTCCCTTGCTTTGGGAGTGTGTACTCAAAGCGGGGAAATGAAGTCCGGTTTTTACAAAAGGCCTCTCGGGATGTTGCCTGGAGCTTGGTTGCTCAGGGCTGAGACCTCAGCGCTGGTCTGGATTTTGGCTCATCTTCTCCCCACCTCAGCTCTGTGGGTCTGGGGACCTGGTTCTGAAGCCAGAGTCTCGGTTTGTGTAACCACGGCGAAGGAAGGCGAGGTTCCGAGGCAGCTTTGTAGACCTTAGTCCCGGGAAGCTGCTTCTTGGCTTCCTGCGACCAGCGAGCGTGAGGGTGTAGTAGCCGGGCCTGGGACACACCGGGCCTCGAGGAGGGAGCCCAGGCCCGGGAAGCGCTTCCAGTCTGGCCAGCCGGTCTTCTCGGCGTTTCCAGAAGAGGTGAGAATTCCTCCCAGATTGCAGGGGTCCTCACCCTTGTCTTCGGTCCCCTGTCTTCCCCCCTGACCCCCTCTGCCCAAGCCAGTACTAAAGGAGCAACGAAACAGCGAACCCCGAACTCCCTCGGGTGTAGAAATACCCGGTTCTGGAGATGGAGCCGCGCAGCGATCCGGCCTCCAGGCAGCCCCTGCCGGCCTGCGAGGCTCTTAGTTCTCACTTCGCCCTTCTCAAGCCCCTGCCTCCCTGACCAGTCCTGGGCCCCGGAGACGCACCAGGCCGCGCACCCGACCTTTCTCAGCAGCAAGAAGAGCCTCCTCTTCTCCGCGGGTCGGGGTTCCAGCGCCCGTCCCCAAACGCGAGCCGACTCTGAGCCGACCCCGGCGCGCCGGTCTGGCCATGCGCCCCGGGATGCTGTGGGGAGCCGCCCGGTACCTCCTCTTTCGCTTTCGATTCGGTGCACGCAGGTTCTTGTCCCAAGCGGACCACGACCCTCCTGAGCTCCCGCGCATCCCCAGAGGCTGCTGCGCCCGTAGTTCAGAGGTCTGAGGCCAGGCTGCCGGGCCCGGAACCCCTGGGGCGCGGCTGGGGGGCTGGTCCTGGCTGCTGACTTGGCGGCAGCGCTTGCCTGCTAGGGAAATCCCCCCACACACACACCGACACCATCCACGCGCTGCAAAATGCACACGCTCCTCCCGGGTCCTACTGGAATTTACTCAAAGAACCCGGGCGTTGATTTTGGGTTTAGGGTGTCTTTTTTTTTTAATGTGTGACCCCCTCCCCAAAGAGACCTCGAGAAAGCAAAAGCAGTAAGAACCCGTGGGTGGTTGTGGGTGATGGGGGAAAAGAAACTTGGAGCCCCGCGGCTCCCGATCGGGTTTGGAGGGGCGCGCGGAGCAGGAAGAGGCGTTTCATTCTGTGCTTGATTAATTTCCGCAGCCCACCTCAACGCGCCGACGACACACACCTTCTTAAGTAGAAACGCAGAGGCCTGGATGCCAGGTCTAGTGTTTGGAGAAGACGATCGATTGGAACAATGTTTCCATTATTATGGTTTATACCCAGTGAAGAATAATAGGGAAGTTTGAAGAAGGGTTACCTACGTGCGCTGGTATTCCTTTCCCTCCCGACCCAGATAAAGCTCATCCAGGCTCTGCGGCTGGGTCTTGCAGGAAGGTGTGTGTGGGGAGGTTTGGGTTTTGTAGATTTTTTTCCGAATTTCTAAAGAGCCGCGCGAACCTCGCGCCGCTCCCCTGGGCTCCCGACGGCAGCGTCTCTCGGTCGGGCGACCTTGCCCACCCGCCGGTGCGCCATCGGGAGCCTAAGGCGCGGTTCGGAACCTTGAGCCGGCGGGCGGTCGCCGCGGTCGTGGGCTCCCGATGTCCCGAGCCCTGCGCGGTGCTGGGCGGCGCGGGCGGACGGCCCTGGGACAGCGAGTTCAAATCCCGGCCGGGAAACTTGGAAAGCAAGTCGTGCGCAGACCGGGCCGAGGACTTTTCGTTTCAGAAAGCAGCTGCGCACGCTTTCCCCCCAGGAAATCCTTTGAGTTTCCTCCAGCAGCTCTTTCCGCCGCTTTGTTTTGGTGGCACAACGAAATAGAGGCTGAAATACAGCGATTTGTGCAACCCCGATGGGAGAAGAGAGGGGAGGTGGGAGCCCCACACCTTAGTGGGGGCTTTGGGCTTCGCTGATGCTTGGAGCAGTGTGTCGGCAGCAGAAGGGGAAGGGAAAATGGCCAGGAGTCTCCCCACTCCATGGTCACTGGGACTGGTATGGGGAGACTGCGCCCCACGGTGCACCTTCTGATGAGTTGGGGGTAGAGAGGCCAGATAGAAGATTGGCAGGAAAGAGCTCCCTGCACCCTTCGTCCAGCATTCTTGGCTCGGACACTCGTCTGGAAGCAAAAGAACCTAGGCCCAGGCACTGTTTGGGGTGAGGCCAAGAGAGCCCCCCTCCGGCTACCAGATGCTTGCCAGGAGCTATTTAACCTCCTGCGGGGGGCCCCCCCCCAGGCCAGAGGCGGGGGACCCCAGTGTTCCTGTGACAAGGTGGGCTCTCAGTTTAGAAAGTCAGGACAGCAAGGTCCCACGCAGAGTGACTGCCACCCATCCTCCATCGCGCCATTGGTTGGCCTAAAATAGAAGTTTTTCAACCAAACTTGACTTGGGGTGGGGGGGAGATGGCATGTCTCTTGGTCCAATAAGCTCCCCTCCCCCAGCCATAGACTGGTGCCCCTCGGAGATTAGTTGCTGGTAGCAAACACCCAGATAAAATAAGGGACACCCACCCGGGCACCCTCCCTATCCTCACCTAGTGCAGAGGTTATCCACAAACACCCTGCTGCCCAAACACTGCTCTCCCAGACCCCAGATGGCTGGCACAGTGGCCCCCACAGCAGCATTGTGAACAAGGAGTTGTTGGGGGGGGTCCACCCCCCCCCCCCAGCACACTCTGTCTCTTTAACTAAGACCTGCTTCTCTGCCCTGTCCCAGCCCTCACTGCCACACTAGGAGGAGAGGGAAGGGTGGGAAGAGGGTTTCGGGTCAGCAGAGAGGAAGAGCCCATCTTGGGGGAGTCTCAGGGCAGAGTCTGGGGCTGGGAGGAGGTGCTAGCAGCAGCCATAGGTTCCAGTTCTGGCAACAGAAACAGGTTCTCCACAGCCTCCCAGTGCCTCTTTGGAGAGGAGAATGACTGGGAGATAGGGAGGGGGTGGTCTAAAAGAGGTGCCACCTCCAGCCAACTACCTGCCCGACCCTGAGACCAGGCAGCTAGCACTGGGGATCACACAGTCGGAGCTGCTGGGCGGCACCGCTGACGTTGGAGAGAGACAGCGAGAGCCGAGCTTCATCTGATTTTTTTTTTTTTTTTTTTGAGACTAGATCTTGCTTTGTTGCCCGTGGAACCCGCAGGCTCACACTGCCTGGGGTACCACGGACTCAAGCGATCCCCAGCCTCAGCCTCCCAGGTAGCTGGGATTACAGGCGCGTGACACCACGCCCAGCTATTTTTTGAGACTAGGTCTCGCTATGTGGCCCTGGGCGGGTCTCGAACCCGCGGACTCAAGCGATTCTTGGATTTTAAAACAGATTGTCTCGGAGCCGATTCTGCTCCCAAACTCGCAGTCGGATCGTGGAGCGCCGGCACTGGCCACAAGCAGCTTGCAGACGACTGCCAGAGGGCTGGGTCGGGGCAAGTTGCTCGGGGCAAGTTGCTCGTTCTCCTTGCGCTTGAGCGAGCGCCTGGCGGAGCAGAGCGAGACCCAGGCAGGGCTGGGCTGCGGAGCGAACACTCAGATTCGGCTCCGACTGCAGGTGCGGGTCCTCCCGGGCCCAGATCCCAGCCGGCCTCCGCGGGGCTCCACCTGTATTCTCTGCTCCCTGCGACCTTGGGGACGGTTCCTTTCCCGTCAGCGTTGGAGTTTTACTTAGTGAAATGTGAGTGTGCACGGTGTTAAAGGGCCCCCAAGGGTTTCTGCGCCATTACCCATCTGCACCCACCTCCCGCCATCTCTCCGCTCCCCCATCCTTACACACATTTCTTGGTGGGTCTAGAAAAATCAGAATAGAGTAGGTGGGAAAGACCACTTTGCTGGAAATGGAAGTGGATCCTTGAAGATTAGTTTTCTGAGTGTTGTAAGGAGCATGGGGAGAAAGGGATGCAGACCCAAGAGGAAGTGGGGGGTCTTCACGCAGCTTCCAGGCTCCAGGGTGGGACTTGAACTTGGGGAGGGGTGAGCTACAGCATGTCTTTGTGCCCGCCAGGAACTGAGCTTCCTATGAGAACAACTCATTTCTCACCAGTTACCCTATAGCTCCATCGTCCTCATGCATTGGGGGTGTTGCTTCAGCTTGGTTAAGCACACCAGTTCGGGCACCCCAGCATCTTTGTTTCATTGTAAATGGAGGCCAGGGTGTGTGGGGGGGGTGTGTGAGTGAGTGCCTGGACCTGGGATCTACGATGGAAGGGGTGAGTAGGGGGTGCCCCCACCTAGACTCACGGTCCAGGTCTATTTCAGGGTGTGGTTGTGTGGGCTCTTTGGGGTGCGCCTCTATGGGAACGATGTTTGCACCTGTTCAGGTGTGTGACCTGAGCCCCACGTGCCCTGGGTCAGTACCTGCTCCCAGCGGCCCCAGACGCTGCTTGTCCCAAACACTTGGCTTAGCCTCTGCCCCAGAACCCCTCACCAGAGAGCCTGCGACCAGCTGCCTCCTGGGCTAGGGCCAGGCCCCCCTCCTCTGTCATAGTCATGATTTCCCAGGAGAGACCCATTGAATGGCAGGCAGCATCCCTCTGTGGCCAGAGGGGGACCCTCCCAAGGTCTGTCCAGCCCACCCCACCCGCACAGCAGTGAGGTCTACCCGCACCCCAGCGCTGGAGTGTTCTCTACCCTGTGGGGCTCACTCTGGAAAAGACTCATATCTGATGCCCTGGATGTGCATAATGCAGAGCCCATTTAGCAGATGAGCAAACTGAGCCCAGAAATGGGGCTCCATCCTCAGGTTAGTGGGAAAGTGGAAATCGCTGTGGGCTCTCCTCCTACCTCTGGGGGTGGGGAAGGAAGAAATAGGGGAATATCTGCTCCATTCATCCTCGTTCTTCCTTCACTGGGATCCCTCCTGCCAGTCCTCCCCCACCCCAGCTCTGTGCAGCCAGTAGGGCAGGTAATTGCAACCCCCTGGCTCCTGAACTGCAAGGCAGGCTCCCCCTCCAGCCCCTGGAGTTTCCAGGCTCCTGGGGGGCAGGGTGGAATTCCTCTTGGGTGCAGGAACCTTTCTGGCTGATTCTAGTCCTCCTGGGACGCCTGCTGTCCACCAACTCCCTAGCCAGGTTTTCTTTTCCAAGCACATGCAGGCTGAGGTCAGCTGAGGCCATGTGCCCCAACTCCTTCTTTCCCAAATGATCCTCTGCCAAGCCCAAGGGGCATAGGTAGTCAGGAGCACTGCTGCTCTTCCCTACACACACACACACACACACACACACACACGCACATACACACACATGCCCACACGCAATGGTCACGGTATCGGGTGGGTGTGCCACCCAATGTTGGAAGACACCCTGGACATCTGTTGGTCCAAATGTCCTCGTTTGCCCACCAGGAGACAGAGATGCCCAATTCTATGCACACATCGCTCTCTCAGCTTTGCCTGCCACGTGCCAGGCCTTGCAGGGGATCCTGGCATGCACGGAACACCGCCCTTGCCTTCAGGTCTACAGGGGGAGGCACCCCAGCAACAAGCCAGCCCAGGGCTGTAGCCAACACAGGGAAACCACCCCCCCCCCCAGCCAGGGGGAGAAGGCTGGCTGGCCCTGGGTGTGGAAGGGCAGGAAAGGCCAACCAGGACATTTGTAGCTGCCTAGAAATCCCCTCACCACTCCCCAGGAGGAATAACCAAGCCCAGAGTGGGGGCTCAGAGAAGTTGAGGGAAGTGGGGAGCTGCCACCTACTCTCTAGACCCCTCTGGGTGCTGGGAGCTGTGGGTTTCTCCTTTCTCCTTTTCTTCCTTTATGCCACCAAGAGATCTGGGTTAAGGCCTCAGCGCTCCCAGAAAAATACCCTGAGTTTTTGGAGTATCTCCCCTCTCGCCTGCTGCCAGTCAATTTCCTCATTAGTCTGGGCCTGTTCTGCTTGTGAGGGTGCAAGGAAGTTGTGTCGCTACCTGTGTGCCTACCTGAGGGGCCCTGTGAGCAAGATGTGCCCGCAGGTACATCCCTCACTGTCAAATTCTCTGCTGGAGGGGCTCAGGGCACCCCCACACCTGATCTACCCTAGGAGTACCGGGGCGTTGCAGTGGAGTCAGAAGTCATGGGGTTCAGTGGGTAAAACTAATGTCTAGGTCACCATCCCTGGAGTGCTGACTCAGGCTCAGTTCTAAATGCCACGTGTCACCTGGGCCGTGAGCTCAGGATGGCAGCCTGGCCAGAATGGAATGTCGCATCCCTTGTATGTATGGGTGGGGGTGGGGGGCTCAGAATCTCTCTCAGGCAGCCTTTCAGGGGTTGCTAGACAGCAGGAAGGAACAGGGGTCCAGAAGGGGACAAGTAAGGGGCGGGACTTTGGGCAGGAGGGACCTGGAACTGAGAAGAGGGGGAATACCCACGGGAAGAGGATTAGCCCTGGAGGAAGCAGCAGCCAGCTCCAGGCCAGGGGTCTCTGAGCTGACTTGATGGCCAGAGGAGGAACAGGGGGGAAGAGGTGCTCCCCCAACTGCCAAAGTCTGAGAGGACAGAAACTCATGCAGAATAGGACAGCCCTGATCCCACACCCCACAGGGATCCCTGTGAGAAATTTTTGTTATTTTTCCACCAACATACAAGAGAACTAGATTGCAGGCTCTTAGCCCCGGGCTGTATTCAAGAGAAGAAGGAGAGAAAAGAAAGATCTTTAGAGTTCCTGGTTTATTCCCACCCCATATCACGTATTCTGAAGTCTCATGAAACCTCACATCCTCCCTATTCCCCCACTGTCTGATCCCACCTTGCTCAGCTCCATCCTGCCTCACCATGTTCCTGGGCCATAAAAAATCAAGGAGTAACCCCTCTGAAGAGCTCAGTGGCACCCATGCCACCCCTGGCAGCCAGCAGGACACTGGACCAGGGGAGAAACTGAGGCCCCAGCATCAGGTCCACAGTTCCCCCTGTCAGGCACCAAGCTCATTCTTGATGCCTCCCACCCCTTCCCAGGGCATCCCCAGATGTGAAGACAGGAAGAACTCTTTGGGGTGCCACGTTTGTGGACCAAGTTATTTGGGGTAGGATCCAGGTGCCCTCCAGGCAGATCAGAGTCATCCTACAAGAGGAAGACTTTCAGGATCTTCTCCCTTACTATCTCTTCCACCTCAGACAAACCTCCCATTCTAAGTCTGTTTTCCCTTCCTTCCTTCCTTCCTTCCTTCCTTCCTTCCTTCCTTCCTTCCTTCCTTCCTTCCTTCCGTCCTTCCTTTCCTGAGATTAGGTCTCCTTATGTTGCCCAGGATCCCGTAGACTCAAGTTGCCCAGGGTACCGCGGACTCAAGCGATTCCCAACCTCAGCCTCCCAGGTAGAGGTAGCTGGGATTACCGGCGCCTGCCATGGCACCTGGCTACTTTTTCAAAACCGGTATCGCTATGTTGCCTGGGGTAGTCTCGAACCCATGAACTCAAGCGATCTGGCCTCTTGCCTCCCAGCGCTTGGACAACAGGGGCACACCACCACGCCCAGCTTTCTAAGTCTGTTTTCGTTGTGAAATGAGGATGACAGCGGCCAGTACTTCCTGGAATCATGTCCCACTCAGGTCATTCATAATGTGGCTGAAGGAAAAACCGCCCGGCTGACTTTGAGAGATGTTTTTCAGGGACTCGCTTTCATAACAGGTCCCTTTGCTTAAAGCCACAGTTTCCAAGAACCCATCAACAATGTTAAATGTGGACTCACTATGTCTGTCTCGAGGGCCGGACTGGGGGCCGTGACAGAGTACTTGGATGTGGCCGGCTGGGCCCGCCTAGGCTCATATGGGGTGCCTTCCCAGGTGTCATCAGCAGCAAAGACAAAAGAGAGGATGCGATGGGATGAATCAGGTGTGACCCCACTTGACCGGAAGGTGGGTGAGCTGCCACAGAGCTAGGCACGATGGGGTGGTGTAGACTGAGAAGTAGGGCAGTCTCTTCTGGCAAGGCTCCTTCCTCTGTCATTGGGGAGGGGCTGTTAGAAGTGCCAGACCACAACTTCCCTTCCCTCTCGTACCTGTCTCAGCCTGGGCCCAGGTCAGGCAGGTGTGGAGCATCTGGGGGTAAAGGAACTGATTCCTGCTCTCAGCAAACTGCTTGTGCTGCAGCAGACATCTCTAGGGAAGTGCAAATGGGGCTCCCTGGGTGTGGGTGTGCGATGGGTGAGAGCCCTGCAAGCTGAGTTGGAGGAGCTCCCTGCTGAAAAGCTAGAAGCAGGCACTCTCTTAGCTCTGAAAACAACACAAGCAAGGTCCTGGGATCAGGAAGTACCTGGAGTGTTTGGGGGAAAGTGGTGGTGGGAGCTTAATGGATACAATGAACAAACTGAGGCCTGAGGAATGGGTTGGAGCACTGCTGACAGGGCCCAGGAGACCTCCAATATGCCAGGAGAGTCAGAGACTCCCAAGCTAAGAGTTCTGGGTGCTTCTCGCATGGCCTTTTAAGAAAATTTACTTTTTAGCCAGGCGTGGTGGCGCACACCTGTAATCCAACTACTGGGAGGCAAGAGGCCTGGGATTGCTTGAGTTAGCAGGTTCGAGACTACCCCAGGCAACATAACGAGACCTGGTCTTGAAAAAGCAACCGGGGCCAGGCATGGTGGTGCATGCCTGTAGGTGGCAGACTAGGAAGCCATGGCCAGGGCCAGGGATCATGGTTCAAGTCCCGCCGGGGGCATGCAGTGAGACCTAGTCCCCCAAAAAATAGCTGGGCGTGGTGGCGCGCACCTGTAATCCCAGCTACCTAGGAAGCTGAGGCTGGGGATTGCTTGACTGCGTGATACCCCGGGTAATGTGAGCCTGCGGTTCCATGGGCAAAAAAAAAAAAAAAAAGAAAGAAAAGAAAAGCAGTTGGGTGTGGTGGCAGGCACCTATAATCCCAGCTACCTGGGAAGCTGAAGCTGGGGATCGCTTGAGTCTGCGGGCTCAGGACTACCCTGCCTGGGCAACATAGCAAGACCTAATCTCTAAAAAACAAAAAAGAAGAAAACTCACTTTTTATATTAGTGACCATTTTGATTATGATGACATCAGCTTTACCGTGTCAGCCATCTTTAAGTGTACAATTCCATAACATCAGGCACATTTATGATGTGTAATCAATTCTGCTATTTCCATAACTTTCCAATATCAAACAGATCCATTAAACAATAATTTCCCACCTCCTCTTCCTCCCCCAGTCCCTAGAAACCTCTGTTCTGCTTTCTGTCACTATGAATCGTGTTCTTGGTAAGAAGCAGAATCCTACAATGTTTGTTCTTTGGTGTCTGGTCGTTTGTATCTTTTTTGGCTATTTGCATATCATCTTGGGAAAATGCCTATTTAAGCCCTTCACCCATTTTCAGATCATTTGGTCTTTGGTTGTTGAGTTATATACTTAGATATTAACCCCTTATCATATACATGATTAGCAAATATTTTTCATGCTATGGGTTATCTTTTCCCTCACTGGATAGGGTTCTTTTGATACACAAAAGTTTTCAATTTTGATGAAATCCATTTTTTTCTTTCTCACTTGTGCTTTCATTATTGCATCCAGGACATCATCAAAAACCACCCAGTGTCATGAAGTCTTTCCCATTGACTTAGAAAGCGATATTATTTTAGCGCTTAAGTTGAGCCGTTAGGCCTATTTTGAGTTCATCTTTGTATATGGTATAAGACATCATTCTCTGGCATGTGGAGGTGCTGTTCATTGCAAAAACTGCCCTTTGGCACTGAAAGGTTTCCATGTCCTTACTGAAAATCAATTGGTTGTTTTTTTCAAGAATTTATTTGTAGATTCTCTATGCTGTTCCATTGGCCCATCCTTCCCCAGAAATGAAGCCCTAAACCCCAGAATATGCACCTTGGAAGGCCAGTGACTGATCAGCCAAGAGACTCAACTCAGGGACACATTTATTTTCTAGGCATCAGAGCTTGTGAGGAGGATTGGAGGCAGGGCCATGAACAAGAGTCCTGGGGTCACTAGCCCTGCCTCCAAGAAGCCCCGATGTCCTTTAGCTGACCCTCCTGTGAGGACAAGACCTTAGGGCAGTTCTCTTATGTTCCTAGGGTGCCCACAGTACTCCCTGTAAGGCCCATATCCGGGACCTCTGCCTGCAGTAATAGACCCCAGCACCCTCTCCTGGAGGGGCTGGGAGGCGCTCAGGGAGCCAGTTCATGTCCACGCCCCACCTGTTCTGCATATCTTAGTTTTCTGTTTGATCCCACCCAAGTCATGTCTCCCCCCACCCACCCTGCCATCCTCCACTCCAGCTATCCCATCAAGCAGCACAGATACTGTGACTCCAAAGGTCACAGAGGATTCGATGCCTCCATAGGTGGCCAGAGAGCAGGGGCCCTCAGGGCAGTAGCAGTGAAGCCCTACAGGCTCTCTCAGCTGAGACTGGTGCTGCCTGTCCTGGAACCCCCCATTCAGGTGGTGATTTGAGGTCTGCTGGCACCTGGTTTCCCAGTCAGTGCCCAAAGGCAAGTCATGGGCCCCTACAGAAACCATGTTCTTCCCACCACTGGGCTGTACCGGTGCCTTCGGTGAGGGGAGGCTGGTGGATTTCAGCCTGTACTGCTGCAAGAGCTGTAGCAAATTAGTTGACCATTTGGTCTCAATTTTCTTATCTGGAAAATGGGGCTGTGAATACTCTGTACCTTGGCGGAAAATCATGAGGAAGAGATAAGGCCATGTACGTATGGAGCTTAGATCAGCTACTGGCACAAAGCAAGTCCCTAGCAAATGTGAGTGGTAACTATTGATGGGAATTTGCTGGAAGCTTGATTGCCAGGCTGGAAAGAAGCCTTGGATGGCACAGTTGACATGGACACACAACACTGAAAAGTGATTACTGAGCCTATGCTGTGTGGGAGACACTGTCTTCTAAAATAGGGGGCAGCCGGGCGTGATGGCATGCACCTTTAATCCCAGCCTAGGAAGAGAGGCTGAGGCTAGGAATTGCTTGAGTTCGCGGGTTCAAGACCTGCTCTGGGCAACATAACGAGACCTGGTATTAAAAAAATAGCTGGGCATGGTGCTGCGCACCTGTAATCCCAGCTACCTGGGAGGCTGAGTCTAGGATTGCCTGAGTCCATGGGGTCCCTCCCAGATCTGATCTGGGATCTGGACTACTCAGATCTGACCCTGGATTGGATGGTCAACATAGCAAGACCTAATTTAAAAAATACATACATACATATATAAAATAAAATAAATTAAATAAGGGGAAATGGTGGAAGGGGTGAAGGTCTAACCTGGAGGCAGGAGGGATCCAGGAGGGAGAGAGGCTCTGAGATGAGCTGACTCATAAGTCATGTTATCCAGCTACTGCACCTGTACCCATCACAAGCTGGGGCCTTGCTGTCTCCTCGCCCTTCTGGAGGTCTGTTCTCTGTATTCATCTGACCCCAAACCTCAAGCCACGAGGCCCCAAGGACAGGACTCATGGTGTTCATGTCTCCCCGCACCTGCTAAAATGATGACCACAGGTGCCGAATGCTCAGCCTTCAACTCTCTCCTCTTTCCAGAAGCTTCTTCAGAGCCAGTCCATGGCCCTGTGTGTGGAAGTGGAAGGGGACGAGGCTGGAAAAGCCAACCAAAACTTCAGCTGGCCCAGTGTCCCACTCTAGAGTGTCAGGGAGGCTGTGTCCACTCTGGTCCCCTCTTGCTCATGTGTGATGAGGGAGCATCTGGTGAGTGTCACCCCCAAACCAGGACTGTACTGGGGTCTTTTGCTCAGCCCCCTCGGGAGATGTTAGTAGCCCACTTTATAGATGAAAGAGTTGAGACCCACAGAAAGCCAGGGACCTGCCCTAGTGTCCCCACGTGAACTGAACCCAGATCTCCAAAAACCCCAGGGCCTCGGGCCTCTCCACCCCTCTGCTGTGGGGCTGGTGACCAGGCTTGGATGGTCTCACCTGACATGCGCTGTATACACTGAGGGGTGCACCTGAGAGGGGTTTTCAGTGCTCAGCACACTCTGCTCCCTGCACCTGCTGAAATGGTGACCACAGGTGCTGACTGCCCAAGCTGCATCTCTCTCCTTCCAGAAGCTTCTTCAGAGCCAGTCCAAGGCCCTGTGTGTGGGAGTGGAAGGGGACGAAGCTGTAAAAGCTAACCAAAACTTTTTTTTTCTCAAGACTAGGTCTCGCTATTTTGCCCAGGGTAGTCTTGAACCCACAGATTCAAGCGATCCCTTGCCTCTGCCTCCCAGCCCTGGGATTACAGGCGCACGCCACCATGTCTGGCTCCAACCAAAACTTAAGCTCAAGATAACTGGCTGCATGAGGACCTCTTTGGCTCAGAGCAGCATGCAGAGCAAGAGTGCAGGACCAGCTGGGGAAACATCACCTGAGCTGAGACAGGTGCATGGACACACCCAGCTCACGTTATAGCTCACAGAACATTCCACGGAAACTGACTGAACGTCACATGGAGCATAACCTCATTGATTCCTGGGATGAGTCTCTCCCCCAGAAGTAGTAAGCGGTTGTAAAGAAAAATGTCTGTCACATTTCTCAGTAGAAAGTATATTGGCTTCTAACGTTATGTGTGATTCAGCTGTACTGCCCTGTAGCTCCGCTGATCCACGCTCATTGTCATTCATGTACGTCACCGGATATGTGGCTTCTCCAGAAGCCTGTTTTCCATCCACCAATCCATATGCTTAAGGACAGCCTTATTTAAAGTTTTTCTTTCAGTCTGGAGGAGCAGAAATCAGTGAATCATTTCCAGCCCACACATTAGTTGCAAATATTGGACAATTGAGTGTTATCACACTGATCACTTATTATAGGTAATGGACAAACAGAATCCACCTGCTTCTGACCCCAACCACTAACATGGAAACTAATGAAAACCTTAGATATCAGTACGCTCTGGAAATTTTGACCATTTGACCACTTGATGGTTCTAAGGGTGGATTTTTATCTTTTAAGCAAAGATTTAAATCTTTGCTTTATTTAGCCAGGCACCGTGGTGTGAGCCTGAAATCCCACCCTAGGGAGGCTAGGAACTCACTTGAGTCTGTGGGTTCAAGACTACCCCAGGCAGCATAGCAAGACCTAGTCTCTGAAAAATAGCCGGGCATGGTGGTGCGCACCTGTAATCCCAGCTACCTGGGAGGCTGAGGCTAGGGATCACTTGAGTCAGTGGGTTTGGGACTACCCCAGGCAACATAGCCAGACCTAGTCTCTCAAATCAATCAATCAATCAATCAATCAACCAATCAATCAATCAATCAATCAATCTTTGCTTTGTTCATTGGCTCCAATCAGCCATCCTCACCCACTTTAGAAAACTTGAACCAGAACCTTGGTCATGGATTCAGCCATGACTTTTCTCTTCTTGTCTGACAGGAGAAAAACCTGCCTGCTTTTTCAGCTCGCCAGTGATTCTTTGGGTCAGAGTGAACATATTTGGGGAGGAAAACCCCTTAGACATGTTTGGAGAAGGAAAACCCTTGATTTCGGTGGAATAAGCCCAGGCTTCCCAGGCTGCCGTGGTCCTGTGCAGGCTGACATGTTTGCTTTGCTAACAAGATTTATTCAGTCGGGCTGGTGTCTGTCGTCTGCTGGACACCAGTGACAGAGCTTTGGAGATAGATGCCTTCCTGGCCTGGGCAGGGGTGCTGTCTGATTCTGCTCCTGGGGCTGCCGTTCCCCACTAGGGATCTTTGTGATCTCGATTTCATTACTGGGTGCCTTCAGGAGGTGTGGCAGGGGGTCCACAGGGAGAAGGTATGCTTGATTCAGGCCTGGAACAGTGGTGACTTGGGGTTTGCTAGGCAGAAGGGGGTCCCATACCCTTGAGTCCCTGTGGGTAGTGTGTGGATGACCACAGCAGTGGTGCTAGTGCCTCCTGGGATTCAGCTGTCCTCACGGCTGTACCAACAACGGTGCATTTCTGAAATGGGACCCCTTGCTCCCCCCTGCCCTCTGCTTCCACCTGGTTTGATCTGTGGGGGAACTGGATGCTGCTACTGAGAAAGTTCTCAGTTAACTGCCACCGTGTCGCTGTCACCAAGCGCGTCCATGGGAGAGTTGTAGCACACAGCTGACCACCCACTTGCACTCTGTCACCTGGTTTTGTGAGCCAGACTGATTTCAGTGGCAACTCTTTTTGATGAATGGCGATTTCATTTTGATGAAAATGGCAATTCCTCCAAATTGCAACCTGAAGTTAAAATGTATCGACGTGTCCTTCTGTAAAACTAAAAATGTAAACTATATAAAATGGCAAAACTACACCTGACTTTTACTTTGGTTTAAACATGGCGACCACTTCTAGTCTTTGCTAGTGTGCGGCAGATCTGGTCTGGCTTGGAGGACTGGAGGTCTTATCAATATCGCTCAGGGCACTGGAGGTGAGGCATGAGCAGGTGGGAAGCAAGGGCAGGTAAGATGAGACACCTACCGGCTTAGTGACTTTGGTTCCTCTGGTAGCTGCTGGGGCGGCCCCCTCAATAATAATGAGGCTGAGAAGTAGAGTCATTATATAGCCATGTCAAGGAAGATTCCTGTTAATGGGGGCGCAGGGGTAGCATGGGTGCTGTGGATGAAGTGGGGCACATGTTCATGGCTCTGCTTCATTCACGTCTCACAGCCACTGTGGGATGTGCATATTATGGGCCTCACTTTAAAGTAAGGAAACTGAGGCACACAGAAACCAAGCAGCATTACCAAGGTTAGCCTTCAGAGAACAAGCCCCAGCATGGTGCCTTAATCTTTAGCCCCTTTTCCCCATAAACTAGCATTCCCTTATCTTATTAAGTGCTAGCTAAGCATAGCTTCAGCAAACCCCACCAGTCACCCCTGCCTTGAAGCCCTTCCTTAAAGAGATGGGAAGTTGCCCCTGGGAATACCCCCATAGAGCCCAGATGCCTCCTCCCTGTACCATAATTTCTTTTCTTTTTTTTTTTTTTTTGAGACTCGGTCTCACTATGTTGCCTGGGGTAGTCCCAAACCCATGGACTCAAATGATCCTTAGCCTCAGCCTCCCAAAACTGGAATTATAGGCACACGCCACCACACCTGACTATTTTTTGAGACTAGGTCTCGCTATGTTGCCTGAGGTAGTCTCGAACCTGCAGACTCAAGCAATTCCTAGCCTCAGCCTCCAAAGGCTGGGATTACAAGCACGCACCACCACACCTAGCTCCGGTACCATAATTTCTGCCTCCCTCATAAAGGTGGGTCGAGGAAGGAAGGGTCCATGCTTTCATGGGTTTTATTTTCCATTTTCTGGGAACTTACCAGGCACACAGTTGATGCTCCAGAAATTTCACAAATAAATGAATGACTGAATGAGCGAATGAATGAATGCCACACATGAGTGGCAGCATCAGGAGTCAAACCTAAGACCATCTTCCATGAAGGCTTCTCATTTGTTTCATCTCATCTTGTGCACATTTTGCTTCTCCATCTGACCTGCCTCAGAAACATCAGGGAGGTGATATTCAAGTGCTAGATCACAAGTGGGGCTTCCTGTGGTGACACTGACTCTCAAGTCAACATGGACTCTGACATGCACCGTCCTCTTAGGGCGAGATTGTGTCTCCCAATGATAAGATGAAGCCTGCTCAGGCCTGTATACGAAGGACTTCACCACCTGAGAGGGACAGTGGGCTTGGGGCATGTTATTAAACATGCCTGGACCTCAGTTTTTCCATCTGTAAAATGGGGATAACAACATTGACCTGAGGAGGACCCGATGAGCACAAGAGAGCATGTTGCTGCTGACTGTTTTATTGCCACCAACCCTGGTGGAAAGCCACATGCTGTTGGGGGTGACTTCCTTGGTAACTGAAGATCAGCACAGTCTGGGGAGCTGGGGGTGTCTGGCGAGACCTTGGCTTTCAATATGCAGTTCAAGTTCATGGCTGAAGCCTCTCTGACCTTTTCAGCCAGGACTGATCACTTCCACTGTGTACTCCTCTGTGCCTAGGCTCAGCGCTCTCACCAGTCGGTCCCTATTACACCTGGTCACCAGCTGTCTGTCCCTCCACGAGGCCACAACTAAGGGGAGGCTCTGGGGAAGCACTCGGATGAGGGACTGGCGTGTGAGCCAAGAAGTGAGCAGAGCAGATTTGAACCAAGATGCAGCATAGGAGACAGGGCAAGAAGAAGGAATTTGGGATGTAAGCTGGGGGCAGAAGGAACCTAGACAGGGACAAACTGAGCCTTGGAGACTGAAAGCAGGATGAAAGTCTTAAGAGACACTGGCTAGTGCGTTTTCTTTTTTGCTTTTATAATTTTTTGATTCGAAATGTGCCATCTTTAGTGGTATTAAGTATACTCATAATCACACAGGGGAAGGTCATGGAGGAAAATGACTTAATTAAAAAATATATTATCTGCCGGGTATGGTGGCGCATGCCTATAATCTAAGCTCTGGGAGGCAAGAGGCTCAGGATTGCTTGAGTTCACGGGTTTGAGACTACCCCAGGCGACATAGCGAGACCTGGAGTCGAAAAAGCAGCTGGGAAGGGTGGGAGATGCCTATAATCCCAGCTACCTGGGAGGCTGAGGCTGGGGATCACTTGAGTCTGCAGCATCCTGGGAAACTTGAGTCTGTGGTGCCCCGGGCAACATAACAAGACCTGGTCACCCCTCAAAAAAAAAAAAAATATATATATATATATATATCTGGACAGTCACTCCATTCACAGATCATACAACTTTTACTGAATACATGATGACAATTGTTCTGTGTTATCATTGGCTCTAATAAGAGCTAATAATCACTTATAAATTAAACTATTAAAGTATTTTATATAACACAAAGCCCAATATATATAAGATTTGGTTTTATCCACAGTTTCAGACATGTCCCCTCTAGATGAAGGGAATTAAAAAACACATGTTAGGCGACGATCACCTCCCAAACTCTTTTCAACTTGCTGAAACCCTGTCCCCATTAACAATAGCTCCCCAAGTCCCCTTCAGCCCTGATAGCCATCGTTCTACTTTCCAGCTCTGTGATTTTAAGTGTAGGTGCCTCACTTAAATGGTGTCCTGTTGGCCGCCAAACACAAGGTACCAGAAATGAATTGAGGAGAAGAGATTGCCCAGCCACAGCCAGGGGTCAAATGGAAATATGGACCATGAGACAACTTTATTAACAGAAGAAAGGGGTATTTATAGGGACACAGGGTGAGGGCCTGTTGAATTCCAAAGATGACAAACAAACTTGAGAGACAATTAACATTTTAAAGTCTAAGTAATTGAGGAAGGGGGGGTGTAGGCAGGTGGTCGCTATCTCTGATTTTGGCAGGCCCAGCAGCACTACTGCATTCTCAGAAAGTCATTTCAGTAAATCAGTCCCAAGTTTTTAGGGATGGTTAATGAAAGAGGTTTCCTTTATCTCATCTGGAATGACCCTTCTGGTTTGCAAATAGCATACAGCAGTGTTCTAAAGTGTTTATCCTTTTGTGACTGTCTTTTTTCACTTAATATTACATCCTCAAGTTTCATCCAGGTGACCGCATGTGTGAGAGTCCTTCCTTTTTCAAGACTGAATAATATTCCACTGTGTGTAAATGTCACAATTTGCTTATCTACTATCTACCCAATGGACATAATGGACATTCGGGATGGTCCCATGTTTTAATTATTTCTGTGATCACTTTTTTTTGTTACAATCAAGGCTATCATATTAATTTAGACTAGTTCTAAAAAGTAGAAATTAAATAATAAGATTTTTTCCTTTTAAATTCCACTATAGCTTGACCTCCACAAATAAAATATTGCTTCCTACAGGCCTGAGAAGGACTGTCAGCAGCCTCCTTGGGCTCTGATTAGGCTAGGTTTATCTGTAGGAAATCAGGTTTGTCTGTAGAGTTGGCCTTGGCAGTTTATTACAGTATACAAGCCAATCTGTGGGGGCTGTGGATGGTGGTGGTGAGGGAGGAGGTGGGAAGGTTGCTAACCAAATGCCAGTCCGAGCCCTGTTTAGATGCTAGCTTCAGAACAGGGAGTCCTGGGTAAAGCAGCTGCTTTTCATCCTTCTTTTTAAAAACTTGAAGTACCAACATAATTTCAGGCTTTGAGAAAAGTTACAAGCAGATCACAAAGAATTCCCAGATCCTTTCTGCCACATCCCCTTTATGCCACAAATGTCAGCATTGCACCCAATTGTTGTTAGCGGTTCCAAGCTCTCTTGCAGTGAGCTTCCCTCTTGGCAGGTCTGTCCAAGTACCCATTTATATGCATATGCACATATACAAAGTACTTTTTTCTGTGCTGTCTAAGAGTAAATTGCAGACATATAAAGAGTAAATTGCAGACATATGCTGCTTTACCTCTAAATACTTCAGCATTTAGTGGAGAATGAATGCCAACCAAGACAGTGGTAGGAAGGGAACCAGGAAGAAGTGTGGAAGCAGGAGTTGGAGAAGACCCTGAAAATAAGGTCCCCAAAATAGACATTGGTCCACATTTGAAGTCCCAGAGGTTCAGAGAACAGCACTGACTTTCAAGGCATCTGAGTGGAACCCTTCTTTTGCCCCCCAATCTTTTCCCCTCTTCCTCTTCTCCTTCTCCTGGCTACCCTGTCCCAGTCCCCCAGAGTATCCATCCCAGGAAGATCCAGAGAAAATGCCCCAGATTTGGAACTCAAACTCCAGCATTACCTCTTTTCAGGAAAAGCCCCTCTTTTCAGGAAAAGCCTCAGTTTCTGGAGCTCTACAATAGGGGAACTTTCACAGTGGTGGTGGTGAGTGACAAACTCCCTACACCACAAGCACCGGTTGGGGTTTTAGGGAGCACTCTGCTGATTGCTCTTTCTTCCTGGCCTCTGAGAAGCCCCCTACGTCCCTTGAAGAAAGGCACCATCCCCCCACCCCTGCAATGGAGACAAACCAAAGCAGCTTCAGTCTGGGGTTCAAGCAATGGAGGAGGGAGCAGCAGCCCACCCCTGTACTGATGCCTCCTTGGGAGGAGATCCCAGTGGGACTGGCCACATACCCGCCAGCTACAAAGAAAGCCAAGTGGACAAAGCACCAAGGGCAGGGTGAGCTGCTGTACAGCTTATTTGCAAGTAACTGGACGGCCAGGGACTCCCTGGGAACCCCTAGAGCTCAGGTCAGGCCTGCTATTCCGTGGTGGGGCACATGCATGAGAACCCTCTAAGCCTCAGTTTGCCTGTCTGAAATATAAGGGTGCTCCTGAGGTTGCTATGTGAGCTGTGTAGAGGGGGCTGAAATGACCTAAGAATGTGAAACACACAGAACTAGGAAGAAAGCTCCCCAGGGAAGGGCAGAGGCCTTGCTCACCCATCCTGTGTAGTGCCAAGACAGTAGCAGACAGGTAGTAGGGCTGAATAACAGCTTGTTTGGCATACTCTCCACATAGGAGCTGGGTCTTCAACCACACTCCCAGAAACCTCCAGGCCTGGAGCCCTGGGGCCACCTTTGCCCAAGGAACTTTATTGGAACTACAGTGCCTCCTGGTGGTCAGTATGAGCAACTGCAGCCTTAATCCCAACCAGTTGGGAGTGGGGCCCTAGAACCTTCCCATGGGACCTGACCTCTCCCTGTGGGTGAGCAGCACCTCCCAGGGCCCCATGACCCACCTCAGCCTTGGCTTCAAAGAGCCTGTGCCCCTTCTGTGCAGAAATTCAGGCAACACTTGTGAACTGAAGAAGCAGAGAAGCCCAATGTTTGGTCTGGAGCCACAGCAGCATCAGGCTGACTTATGGCCCTTCATTTCCTGATTTGTGGCTCACTGATTTCCTTGAGCCCATCATCCTGCGTGACCCACATCCCCAGCCCCTTCTGCAGTTACCCCCGCAGCAGTGCATGCTGAGAGACCAGCCCTGGGGCCTGCATGCCTTTCCCTCAGTGGTGTTTATACAACTGCCTCAGCTGCCCAGGGCAGAAGGAGGCCAGCTTGGGTCTGCCTGGGGTGTGGTGGTGCCTCAGGGATGCCCCCTCACCTGTGTGTGCTGCCTGCCCAGGAGTAGATCTGCAAACCAGCACTTTAAAGCAGGGATACCACATTAAAGAGGCCAGCTAAGCCCAGGGTGAGGGAGGGAGAGAGTCTCACCTTAGCCCTGAAACTTGGGAGCCAGTAGGAGCAATGCACAAAAGAACAAACAGATAAAAAGGATTAAGACCATTAGCAATGCAAGTCATACATTCAAACAAGATTTGTTTTCCTCGTCACACTGGCACAGCTTTGAAAACACTGGAAAGACTGCGTTAGCCCTGTAGCGTGAGGCGCACTGTTGATCTCTGAGGAAATTGGCATGTTTCTAAAAAACGGTCTGGCCAGAGGCCGGGCACGGTGGCTCGTGCTTGTAAGCTTCAGCCTATGAAGCGGCAGGGGCTTAGGAATCGCGGTTCGAGTCCCGCCTGGGGCCCGGAGCGAGACCTAGTTCCAAAGAATAGCTGGGTGTGGTGGCGCGCGCCTGTAATCCCAGCTGCCTGGGAAGCTGAGGCTGGGGATTGCTTGAGTCCGTGGTACCCCAGGCAACGAGAGCCTGCGGTTCCACGGGCAAAAATAGCGTGACCTAGTCTCAAAAAAAAAAACAAAAACAAAAACGGTCTGGCCATGTTCATCAGAGCTTTTAACTCAGTCTTTCTAGTTCTTGGAGCTTCTAAGATAATTGCCATGCGTGCGCTGAAGGATGGAATTGCAGGGATCTCCATGATGGGCCTGCTCTGATTTCTGTCAGCTGTGAGCTGAGGGGACTAATTTGATAGAACAGAGTTAGTCCACACAGTGGACTATTATGCAGCCATTAAAATGATGTGGGAGAAGGCCACTGAACAACATGGAAAGATGCACAGGAGAGGGTTCAGTTCAAAGGGAGCTTTTACAAAAAATATGTTCCACCACGTGCGTGCATGAGCGTATGAATGTTTTTGTTTGGTGTTCTTGTTTTGTTTTGTTTTTTAAATCTCCATGCAGAACATAGATGACTAAATGTGATGAGAAAAAAACCCACAAAGTTACACAGCGATAGTACTTAGCCAGATGTATGAGGGGCAGAAGGACCTATTGGTTAGCAGGCAGGACACACAGCAGTGTGCATCTTTGGGGTGAGGAAGTTGTTGGGGGGATAGGGTTAGGTGGTGGGTATGGGTGAGCAGACATAAGGCTACAGGCAGGTGGGGGTTGGTCATGTCTGGGGGGTCCCTTAGCCTTCTCTGTAGGATTTGCAGATTCTGCAAAAGGTCACCCAACTCCAAACTCCAGAATTCTCAGTTAAATTTGAATCTCAGGAGAAAAACGGCAGTGCCATATGTGCCAGCCAGTGGCATCTTGGTCAGC
The DNA here is from genome assembly GCA_004024945.1 of Uropsilus gracilis. NCBI lineage: Eukaryota > Metazoa > Chordata > Mammalia > Eulipotyphla > Talpidae > Uropsilus > Uropsilus gracilis. The sequence goes on from PVHY01014297.1 coordinate 24,916, forward strand.
AAGGGAGGCATGTGTGACCGCGTCGCTATAGACAGCAAACCCCTAACCATCCAGGGTGAGTGTGTCCACTCTGATGTTTGCATTGTGATGAATCCACTCAAAGATGCATTTCTCTGCACACACCCAGATGACAGTTCTGTGGGCAAGCGTTGCGTGATTGTCATTTATGGCATACATCATTCCCGTGCAAGATTTAGGTTACGATGCTGCTGGCATGCCCTGGAAGCCAAGAGAGCAGCTTCCCGTGTAGTATTTAGGATGTGCTTACCCTAAAAAATTATTCCTCGTAATCCCTGATATTCTAATCTAACAAGCGCACTGGATTTTTTCTGACCATCCTAAAGAGGACTCCAGTGGGCACAGGTATTAGAGACGGTAACAGCAGGACTGGATGTGGGTATTTTAATAAGCACGTTGGCTGTATTTGTGGACAGTGAGCCTGGAGGCTGGAGAAGCCTTGAGAAGGTCTGAACTTGAACTTGGGCTCTCCAGTACCCATGGCACCTCGGAGTCATTGGCATCCCATTTGTGAGGGCTGAAGTCAAAGGGGCCTTTCACTAGGGCTTCCCCCATTTCTTTCAACACCCCCCCCCCCAGCAGTGTTCCTCTCCTACCTCCCAAATCAAGCAGAGGGATCCCTCACTGGCACAGGATGGTTTAACCATGATTGCTGATCATTGCTTCCAAGTGCTATAAAGTGAGAAAAGCAAACCCTCCCTGTTCATAGCTGCACAATAGGGAAAAAAGAAAACCAGAAAAATTTTTAAGAAGAACAAAATTAAGGCCGGGCACGGTGGCTCGTGCCTGTAAGCTTCAGCCTATGAAGCGGCCAGGGCCAGGGATGGCAGCTCGAGTCCCGCCTGGGGCCCGTAGCAAGACCTAGTTCCAAAAAAATAGCTGGGCATGGTGGCGCGCGCCTGTAATCCCAGCTACCTGGGAAGCTGAGGCTGGGGACTGCTTGAGTCTGTGGTACTCCGGGCAATGAGAGCCTGCAGTTCCACATGCAAAAATAGCGAGCCCTAGTCTCAAAAAAAAAAAAAAAAATTAACCCATATACCTATACCCCCACTGTAGATATTTCTAGTATTTTCTAAGGACAGATAAGTGTTGGAGGGATGGGGTTAAGTGGTGGGTGGGGGTGAGTGGACTAAGTCTACAGGCAGGTGGGGGTTGATCCTTCCTGGGAGGTCCTGACTGATGCCACCCATAGCCTGTTCTGTAGAGGCGGAAGTTTCAGCAAAAGGCCATACAAAGCCAGAATTCTCAGTTAAATTTCTAAGGACACCCCTCCATACTTACTCCCTTTTTTCCCAAATACAATGAGGACATCTTTCCAAGTATACAAATAATATTTTTTCTATAACAACTTCATTTGTTCATCAAATGTTACTGAAACAAGAAGATGCTTCCACTCATGGAAACACCATCCTTGATGTAATCCATCTACCTACCAGATTATTTTGGTATTTTCAGATTTTTTTTTATATAATAATAATGCCAGGGTGAAGAACTTTCTCCCTAGTTAATTCTCTGTGCCCATCCATAAATATATCTTCAGGAACATTTCCTAGAAGTGGGATTTCCAGGTGGAGACATAACTTTTCACCTCTGTAGTTTTACTTTAATATGTGTCTACATACATGATTTTGTATTTTGTCTATAGCTTATCCCCTCCAGCAATCCCATTTATAGGAATCTACCCAAAGGTTACAAAAACTCTAACCCAAAAAGACACTTGTACCTGGATGTTTATTGCAGCATCATTTACAAAAGCCAGGATATGGAAGCAACCCAAATGCCCCAACACAGACAAATGGGTCAGAAAGTTGTGGTATATGTACGCAATAGAACATTATACATCAATCAAAAAAAAAAAAAACCCATGTTATTCACAGCAACATGGATGGAGCTAGAAGGAATCATGCTAGCAGAAATAAGCCAGAAAGAAAAAGAAATACTGAATATTCTCGCTTATATGAGGGATAAAGGGAAAACAAACAAACAAACAGACAAGAAAAATTTAAAGCTAACTTTCAGCAGAACTGAAGCATAGAGCATGGGGGTGCTATCGGGAGTGGGAGGGGCACAAAAGATGAAGGTGATAGTTGAGGGGTGATAAGGTGGTGGGAGAACCCTGGGGCAACAACAATGTAAAGTGAAATTAATTTATAACTAAACAAATTAATTAATTAAATAGCATGCTAGAAAAGTTAATGTGGGGGTGCACAGTGTTCTGACCTTTAGCATATTCCTGCCCAGCCCTCACTAACCTTAGGATACAGAACAGTGCCACTCCCTCTCCTGGTCCCCGCAGACTGGGATCCAGGGCTCCTTCCCCCTACTGTTGCCTCTCCCAGCATGCCATGCCATAAATAAGCCCAAACATTCTGAGCACTTTGAGACCGACTTCCTTTGACAGACCACAGAGCTGTCTTGAGTCACCCCAGCCACTGCCCCAGCCCCCACCCCAAGTCACCCCAGCTGGTACTCCAGCTTCCAGAAGTCACCCCAACTGGTCCCAGTCACCCCAGTTGGTGCACCCCTCCCTCCCAGCACGTGGCTCTACATGCACCTGTGTAAGGACAGTTGTGTTGTTTCCAGTTTGGGGTGAGTATGAATAAAGGTGGTGCGAAATTTGCTCTCCCCACCCCTAATTTTTTGTTTCTTCGGGATAATGCTGATGGGGGAGGGGTGGGAGGGGCCTGGGCAGTCCACTGAGGCCATCGCTTCATGCCCCCCACGAGCCTGAGCGTTTGGGGGCTCCTCATCTGCTGGTGCTTGGTAGGCACCTGGGTCCAGGTCTCCTTGGCAGCAGGAGGGTGGCCACATCCCACAGACGTTTGTTCACCGTCTGTTTCCGAAATGGGGGTGACGCCTGGGCCTGTTACGTGATTGTCCATCTGCAGCTCTTCTTGGGTGACGTGTCTTCGGAAACTTTGCCCACCTTTTAATTTACTTTTTTCGTTACCGTTCCTGTTAACTTCACGCTGGGTTCGGATCACACTAGTTCCTTCCCTGGCGCCCTCCCTGGGATGCCAATGTCCTTGGGGGGGCGGGGGGTGACTTTCTACTCTCGCCTTGAGCAGCAATTTTAGGAGCTGTGTTCGCACATGTTGGTGAGATGGATGAAGCTCTCTCCTTTGGGTGGTTGACTTGAGCTCCTGTGCCCCTACATTCCCACCCCTCACCCCCACCTTTCCCATAGCCCCTCACCTCCCACCCTGCCCCCACTCCTCTGTGGGGGCTCCCCAAGGGTAGGCACGGTGTCTTCTCCCCATGCGTGTTTGCCCAAATGTCACCGGTCCTTGCTGCCCCCTTTGGAGTCACTTACTGAGCCTGGAGCTAAACTAGGGCCAGGCTGAGCTCCGGACAGAGCCTGGTGGCAGCTGGGGTGGACCAGGGACGTGATCAATGGCTAACCTTTCACCCCCTCCCCCTCGAGCCCCGCTGTTTGGACAGCAGCGGTTTCGTCAATGCCCTTTAAATAGCATGAAAGGGCCTCACTCTGGCCTGTTTTGTTTAAGGAGATTACATCGGGGTGTGTGAGGCCAGCTCACCCGAGAACAGAGGAGCGGCATGTCCCCCACAAAGCAGATGTTTGGAGGAAAAATAGATGTAATCAAAACCATGGAGGATAAAATTACTCAGACCCCTTCCACAGTCACTCCATATGCAAGGTCTGCGCACAGCCCCCCCCCAAGCGCCCCGCCCCCTCCCCGTGTCTGCAGGCTGGAGCTCCTCCCACACGCGCCCGCTCACGACAGCACCCCGCGGGCACACACAGCCCACTCTGCTGCCCTTGACCACACAGGCCTGCGCGCTCTGCAGCCCCAGCCGCCGGCGCCCCATGTGCTGCACAAGCCCAGGGGCGCATCCTGCACACAGAAGGCGGGCAGGCCAGGGGCCCCCAGCGCCCCTCCCGCGCGGCTCCAGAAGTGCCTGCTCGGAAAATCACAGCTGTTTTTTCAAAGGTTGCTTTAAATCGCAATTGTTAAAAAAAAAAAAAAATACAGTCGCTAATGGGCAACTGTCAAGTGCTCTTGCATTGAGAGGGAGAGGGAGCGAGAGAAGAAAGAGAGGGAGAGAGAGGAGAGGGGGGGAGGAGAAAGGAGAAAGAGAGGAGAGAGAGGGAGAGGTAGTAAGAGGAAAGAAAGGAAAAGAGAGAGAAGAGAGGGAGAGAATGGGAGAGAAAGAGGAAAGAAAGGAGAAGAGGGAGAGAGGGAGAGAGAAAAGAAAGAGGGAGAGAGATGAGAGAGGGAGAGGAGAAAGGAGAAAGAGAGGGAGAGGAGGAGAGAGAGGGAGAGAGGGAGAAAGAGGAAAGAAAGAGGAAAAGAGAGGAGAGAAAGGAAAGAAGAGAGGGAGAGAAGAAAGAGAGGGAGAGAGGAGGGAGAGGAGAAAGGAGAAAGAGAGGAGAGAGAGGGAGAGAGGGAGAAAGGAAAGAGGAAAAGAGGAAAAGAGAGAAGAGAGGGAGAGAGAAGAAAGAGGAGAGAGAGGAGGAGAGAGGGAGAAAGGAGAGAGGAAAAGAGGCAGAGAGCAGAGGGAGAAAGTGGAGAGACAGAGAAAGAGGGAAAGAGAGAGCAGATATTAAAAACATTAAAATAAATACATAATAAAAATAAGATTAAAAAGAAACTAGATTCGAGGGACGTCATTGGTTTGAACAGGACAAATGGGCGGAAGTGAAGTATTTTCTTGCATTTTCCCAAAAGCAACCGCCAGGGAGCCCCAAAGGTGGGTTGGAAGGATCCATCCTTCTCATGGGGGGTCTCAGGCGGAGGCCCCTTGGTCTTCTGTATCTTCTCATTAAGCTCATCGCCTGCAGCGGAACACCTCCCACCGTCAAAGTGGTGGGTGATAGTGACGTCTTGGCCACCCTGCGTGGAACCAGGGCCACGGGTTCCTCTGATGCTGTTTCCTCTGAGCGCTCAGGGTTTATTTCCAGATCAAGACATTCCGCTGGGAAGCTGCAGGTTGGATTGACATTGTCCTTGGCCCCACAGCCTGGGACAGAGCCTCTCAGTACTTTCTGCCTGCAGGAAGAGTCAGCTGAGACCCACAGGCGGCCGACTTGGGCCAGGCTGGGCTAGTTTGCTGCGTGTTTTCACACCAGCACTGGTGCCATCAGTCCTGAAGACGCTGGCCCAGCAGCCAGGCAAGCTGGGCACCCTAGGGCCTCTCCCTTCCTACCAGGGTGATGGCTTGGCACGTGCAGAGCTGCGCTTCCTGGCAAATCACAGATGTTTAAGTGTGAGACCCTCTGTGCACCCCATTCTTCTGCTTCTCCTTCTGCTTCTCTGACCCTCACTGCTCCCTGCACAAAAATTCTTTCAGTGTCTCCCATCTCGTCTACTCCTCCTGCCCAAGTCGTCAACCATTAAAGGCAGCTTCGAGGTTGCTGATTCTCTTTCCCATCCAACTGGTTCTTCACTGTCTAGCAGGGTGAGTGGTTCAACAAACACTTTCTGCATGTACTCTGTAGGGTATGGCACACAGTAGGTCTACGAAGGTTGCTCAACAAAGTGAGAGCTCAGCAATGTGTTAGAAATCATTTGTTTTCAACTTTAATCACTTCTTACTGCATGTCTGCCACCTCCTTTGTCCTGTGTTAAACCCCAGACTAGCAAGGGACAAATGACTTGAAGTCCCAACCCTCAAGGAACTGACATTTTTCAGGAGGAGATGGACAGTCAGGGTCTGATTACATACTAGGCCAAAACACAGGCAGTTATTGGAGGAACTGAGCGGAGGATGGAGAGGTTTTTAATGGATGTTGAAGTCTGGGAGGGCTTCCTGAAGGAGGTGGCACTTCACTGGACCTTGGACGTGAGCTGGGAAGAAGGGACATTCCAGGCAATCTGGCTGGAGGTGGGGGGTTGGAGGAGACCAAGGAGGTCTTTGATAGCCTTTGGGTAAGAGTAATAGCCTGAATGGTGGGACATCTGCTTTCTGCTTTCTTGTTGAGGATGGCACTAACAGAGCATGGGGACCCAGCCGCTATCTCAGCTTCCTACTGCCATGTTGCCTCTCCACCCAGTCCTTGAGGACATCTATCTGGAGAGCACAGCCCATCCCCTCCCCAGTCCCCCTGCACAGCCTCGGGAATCTCAAGAGAAACCTGAGTGAGACTACACGGTCTGGCCAGGACGCTGAAGGTTCAGAAGGTGTGGCAGCTGGCTCCAGATGCTGCAGGGCTTCAGAGGCAGGACCTGGGAACCCAGAACCCAGGGACAGACATAGGCTGGCTCTAAGGACAGATGGTCCTGCTGTCCCGGGGGGCGCTGAACCCTCACTCACCAAGCCTGGTTCACAGCACATGTTGGGGATGCTGTGGGGTGGGAGGAGTGAACCCAGAGGCCCAGAGTCTGCACGCTTTGGATCTTTGAACTGATTGTTTCTGACCACTTAGACAGGTCATGAGCTGCTCTGGAGAGTTTCCTTTTGTTGTCTAAATCAGGCATCCAGCCTTGGGTCTTAAAGTAAGATGACCAGCATTGAAGCTGAGATTAGGCTTTTTCCTCCCTCCCTGGAGGAGCCAGAAGCATCCATTTGCCAGAATTCCCTCCAGCTCTAAGCCTTTCCACCTAGCTGGCCTTTGCCTGGACCCAGCTGGGGTCCCTGTCCTCTCCCTGCAGACCCCAAGGGGAAGATCCCACTGATCAGAGGTGGGAGGGACACCCCACTGAATAAGGGCTGTGACCCCTTGTGCACGGGGCAGGCCTTTGTCCTGTGGAGGTGAGGGTAGAACTGAGTCACTGAGGTCACAAGACTGGAGAGATGGGCCAGAACTGACTCCCATCTCAGTATGGCAGCTTTTGCATACACTGGCTGCGTCCCCCAATTCACTTGGCCTCAGTGGGTGGCCAGAAAATGGGGGAAGCTGGATTCTTACTTCTCTCCCTGAAGACCAGAGTCCCGAGAGCTAAGCCTGGGGCTTCTCTTGGCGGCCACACCCTTCTTTCCTCATCTTCAGATGCAGGCCTTCCCCACCCCCCAGTATGAGCATAGTAGGATGATGGGACTTCTGGGTTCCCTCTGCCCCTGCCCCTCTCCCTGGGGAAAGGTCTCGGTACTGGGGTAGGAGTGGAGACTGCGTGGGGTCTCTGTGCTTGACTAGCCACATGCCCTGCAATCTCCAGCCTCAGTTTCCCTGCAGTTAAAAAGCTAGGAGTTTGGATGGGTGCCAGGCAACCTTGGCTTCTATAACATGGCGCTGCCCCTCACAACCCAGCCCCTACTGCTGTGCAGGGTGGTCCCTGTCCCAGGCTGGGTGCCAGAGGATTCTATAGGGGTCTGTGGGGTCATGGGATGGTGCCTGGGGAGCAGGGTTGGAGCTGAAGGGGTAGGGGTTGCCCCTCCCCCAGTCTGGTCTCCGGGAAGTTGCATAACAGAGATGTTTATTTTTGGTGAGGCTGGGTGGGATTTCTTCTCTTAAAAAAAAACCCCAAAACATAAAACTTATTTGTCTGCCAGGAAGATAAATATCTTTGCTGAAAGCTCTTGGCCCAGCTGCCAGCTGCAGTCTGCGTAAGCTGTCACCGAGGCGGTGGTGGCGGTCTGCATGTGCCTGGCTGGCAGGACATCATGTGTGATGCCAGCCCACCACCCCATGGCATCTGCGCTGCCTGTGACCTCAGGAGTGACCTGCAGGCCTGCTCTGGGCTCCTCTATCCCCTTGTCCTCCGTACCTGGGAGAGGGAGGTGGGGCTGATAGAGGGAAGATATTCCTCCCCATGTCCCAGGGATGGGAGCAAACCAGAAGCACCTAAATGGGGTCTGGAGCCTGACAGGCTAAGAAGGGGAGGCCAAGGTTGCCAGGCATGGTGGCGCATGCCTGTAATCCCAGCTACCTGGGAGGCTGAGGCTAGGGAACACTTGAGTCCATGGCTTCGGGACTATCACAGGCAACATAGTGAGACCTAGATTCACAAAAATATATAATGATGATAATAATAATAATAAAGAAGAGGAGGTCAAGGGTCAGGGTGGCTGGCGCGCCCCAGGGCCACACGTGTGTGTGATGGTCAGTGCTTGGGGACCTGACAGGCTGTGTCAGATGCTCCATACACACCTGACTCACTTCTTCTACATTGCCTGACAACAAGGCTTCTTCTCCCCAAGTCACAGCGAGTGGGGCTGTGGCTCAGAGAGCAGGGCTGTCTCCAGACTCCAGGCCAGCACCCTCCCCACAGCATCCAGCTTGCTCCAGCTCTTGGCTGCCCAGGATGGCTCAGGTCAGCCTGCTAGCTTGGAGGACCACTCCCAGTCCCAGGGCCCTGTACCCATAATGCAGACATGCAGACGGCCCCATTGTGCTGAGTGCTTTCCCTCTTGGACCCTTTATTTACCATAGCTATCCTGAGAGGACCTACAGGTATCATCATCATGATGATAGAAAGGGGAAACTGAGGCCTGACGATGTAAAGCGAATGGTCGGAGGCACAGGGCTGGAGAGCCACGCCTGTGGGCCCCACACAGGCTCTGGAACAGCTCCGGCCTCTGCCCAGGGAAAAGTGCCCACTGCGCAGACCTGGATGAGCTACTCCTGCCCCACCCGCCACCCTGGCCTCTGCCTCCTCAACCCTGACCTGGGTTGGTTGACGGGACCATCTCACCCCTGAACCTCTTGGAATCAGGCAGCGGAGCCCCATCCTGTCAGAGGCCATGAACTTTAACTACATCTATACATGTCAGCATCTTGGGGTGTTGGATGCTGCTACTTCCCGAGTGAACACAGGCCTCTTTGCCCTAAGAGAACTATAGGTGAAACAATAGGTGAGACCTGAGTAAGGCAATGTGACCCCTCACACTGGATTCTTGGGGTACAGTCTCCATCGCTGCTCCTGAACCCCAGACTGGACCAGACCAGGAAAGGAGGGAAAGTCTTCTCTGCCTTAATGCTGGCCTTGTCTCCTTGCCCCAGGCACATTTGGTCAGACCCTGGTGCTGGGTGAGTGTTCCCTGGGAGCCTGAGGTGCTGGGCCAGAACCTTCCAGGACCAAAGGGGGTGTTTTGCATAGGGATCCTTCTAGAGGGAGCTCACTGTGTCAGTGGGCTGGGATAAAGGTCATCAAGGTCAGAGTGGCTCACCAGAATAGTGCAACATAGGTGCCCAAGTGCAACCCCACTTCTATGTAGGTATTCCAAGAATTACAGAACACTGCGTGGGGAGGGTGTGAGCTCCCAGGTCATCACAGTGCTGTTCACAGCAGCCAAGGTGTGGAAATCATCTACATGCCCAGCGGCAGATGAGTGAAGTAATAAGATGCGGTGTATATTCCGGATGGAATAGTACACAGCTGTCAAAAGGTGAAATCTGGCCATTTTCAGCAACATGAGTAGAACTGGAGGTGATTATGCTAAGCAAAATAAATCAGGAGAAAGACAAGTACTGATGATTTTACAGACAAAATTAAATTAAACCAAGATAAACCCTAGAAAGCTGACTGCAGAACTGAGGCTACCATAAGGGAATTGGGGGATGGGGAGAGAAAGGGGGGGGGTTCTTGGATTGTGGTGGAGGATTATGGGTGTTTTGGTGGTGGGTGTGGCATGGTAATGTACACCTCAAGAGGTATGAACCTGGCCGGGCACTGTGGCTCGTGTCTGTAAGCTTCAGCCTATGAAGCGGCAGGGGCTAGGGATCACGGTTCAAGTCCCACCTGGGGCCCATAGCGAGACCTAGTTCCAAAAAAATATAGCTGGGCGTGGTGGCATGCGCCTGTAATCCCAACTACCTGGGAAGCTGAGACTGGGAATTGCTTGAGTCTGTGGTACCCCGGGCAACGAGAGCCTAAGTTTCCACAGGCAAAAATAGCGAGACCTAGTCTCAAAAAAACAAAAACAAACAAACAAACAAAAAAACAACAAAAAAAAGAGGTGTGAATCTTTACCCCTAACTCCTATGTAGTGTTTAAACCATTGTTACTGCAATGTAAAATAACTATTTTAATATAATTATTATTGTGCTTAATACAATAGTTTGTCTTAATTGTATTTTAATACAATTGTTTTTTAATTATTTTTACTACATTAAACAATAAAACATTGGTGCTAAAAAGGGCCCATTCTGAGAATGATGGCAAAGAGGCTCAGAGAAGGAAAGGGATCTGCCCAAGGTCACACAGCATATTCATGGCAAACCAGGATCAGAATCTACATCTCCTAAGCCTACATCCAGGGCACTTTTAAGAGGATGTGCCCCCCCCCACCCCTACCCACTCCCACCCTACCAGGCTCTTCCTTCCTATCTTGCTTGGTTCAGTCATCAGGAACTAACCTTGTTTCTCCCCCCTCAGCCAAAGAGAGCTCCCTGGGTGAGCCGGAGTTACCGCCTGACTCTGACACTGTGGGAATGGATAGCAGCTACCTCAGCGTGAAGGAGGCTGGGGTGAAGGGGCCCCAGGACCGGGCCAGCGCCGACCTCCCCAGCCCGCTGGAGAAGGCCGACTCAGAGAGCAACAAGGGCAAGAAGCGGCGGAACCGCACCACCTTCACCAGTTACCAGCTGGAGGAGCTGGAGAAGGTCTTCCAGAAGACCCACTACCCCGACGTGTACGCACGAGAGCAGCTGGCTATGAGGACGGACCTCACCGAGGCCCGTGTGCAGGTTAGTGAGGGCTGCCTGGGACTAGGGCTGAGGGAGCAGGGGCCTGGCCTTGGGCTCGTGGACAGAGCTGGACCACCTGACTGTCCTCAACCAGGGCTTTCTTTACGTCGGGCCAGTGAAAGTCTGAGGCACCTGTAGCCCAGCTCTCAAATGCCCACACGCCTCTTGTGCCCACATTTGCAAGAGCGAATCGCTTGTGTGAGATAAGATGTGGAGGCTCCCTAGTAGAATGACCTGCCGGTGGTATTCTTGGACCTTTTCATAAAGCAAAAAGATGACCCGTTTCTGATCTAGAAGTTCCTTCTCTTAGGTAGAGTTAAGACACCCATGGCCACTGAGTGAGTGGAAAAGAATCCAGATCTTTTTAAAATTTTCTGCCCACGCTGGCTGCTTCTTCCTCCATCTTTCAGCTTCCAACTCAACACACATCTTCTAAGATATCTTCCTGACCAACATAACTAAAGCAGTAGTCCCATAATCACTACCCAACTACCAAAACACATAATCCCACACAACAGATTCCAACACAGCTCAAACCAGTCCACCACAACTCAATTCAGCACAACAGAACCCAAAACAGTACAGCTCAACCCAATACAACAGAACCCAGCATAACTTGATTGATCACAATTCAACAAAATCAATACAACATAGCTCAACACAACACAAATCAACACAGCACAATACAGCAAACAAGGTAACCTTCTAGCACATTTCCCCTATTTTTATCTTCTTAATGAAATTTGTGACTGTCTTAAACTTTTTTTGCTTCATCCCACTGGACTGTGGGCTTCTTGAGGAAAGGAATTGTCTGATTGTCCATTACTGTTCTATCAAACTCAAAGCAACAAAGGCAAAAAATAAGTCTCTGTGGACTAATTGGCCTGTTTTATAGAGGTACCTACCTGTCTTACATAAAATGACAACTAAAAAGAACCACAAAGAAACCAGACACCTGAGTATCTAAAACACAAATAAAAGAACTTCTGCCCTAAATCTTGATGTTCAGCTTCATACAAAATGTACATATTCTGCTCTCCTGTCCCAAAGCATGTTAGAAATAGCAATTGTGGTGTTGCCAAGTGTGGTGTTGGCATAGAGCAACGTTTTCTCCCTCCAGGGAGAAGTTGACCTTTAGGAGATGGATCATTTGAGAGCAAGAAGAATTTTTTTTTGAATTTGTAATTAAAGTTAATACAGTTAATTCAGTCTAGCACTCAGACCTTCCTGTGCCAGCAAAGACCCTGGGTTAGTCAACAGGCCTCCAAGACACTGGACGTTGTGTTAGCTCACAGAACGATCTCAGCAAAGTGAAGTTCTACGCTGTCAGTAAAAAACTTGTCTGAGCCAATTCTGTTTAATAGGGCAGAGATGTTGGTGACACAGGCCAGAAGCTTCTTCAGCCCAAATGGCCAATGTGAGGAAAGACCGACAGTTATCAGAAAATAAGTGGGTTTCCAGCAACTGTGGGTAGCCAGCGTGGCCCTGAGCTGTCCAATCTGAGGGCAAGTCCCCAGGGCAGACACCCACTTGCCAAGGCCCAATGGCTGCTGGGGAAGGGGGCAGGCAGCAGAGGCTGCGTTGTGATTCTGGCAGTCCTCTTCTATCCACCGTCTCACCAGAACTGGGGTTACCAGCCCTCAGACTTCACATACCTCAGAATCTGGACAGAAGCGCCAGAACCTGGCCTTGGCTCATGTCAATGGACTAGGTGGGGAAAGGTGATGGTGGGGGATTGCTGGGCATTTCTGTACGTGTGTTGTTGCTGTGGGACAACTGGTACCCCACATTTTCTCTATGAATGGATGTAAGTCCTCCTAACAAATGAACAGGAGAATTCACATAGGATTGAAAGAAGGATGCCCTTGCCATTACCAAACAGATCATCACACTGGGACTGCCTAGCGCTCTCCAGTAGGACGGACACACACACACACACACACACACACACACACACGTACACACACGCATGCGCGCACACGCCCAAGTCTACTTCCTAAAAGGTGTGTGGAGGCAGCTTACCATTAAAGATCAACTATTTTCATCTAAGAATAGGGACAATGTCACAAAATGCAAAGGTCATTCTGTCAAGTCCAGGCCTATGCAACCCCATTGCCACTGAGCACACACTGCAGCTATGAGTTTCTCCTAGTTCCCACCAAGGGACACCCTGACATCTTACATGGACAGGACATCACAGGATGGCAGGAAGCCAGCTGGACAGGATCCCCTGGCCCTCTCATGCAATAAGGGAGAAGAGCTTGGAGGTGGGATGGGACCGTCTGAGTGAACAGTGAGTCGGTGGCAGTGCTGAGACTAGAATCCCGGACTCCTCCTTGCGTTGAGTCTGCTGCACCAGGACATATGCCAGATTATTCGGAGACTTTTCTTTGTATAGAGCAGCAGGGTGGGTGGGATCTTCATGTGCGTCAGACCTCTGAGTGGAGCCCTGAGCCTGGCAATGCCCTGGGGGCGGAGGGGCAGAGGAAGTGGTGCTGAAACCCCCTGCTGGCCTCTGCTCTGCTGTTGGGGTCCATACTCAGCTGGTGGGAAGCCAGGTGCCTGGTGCAGAGTGGTGGTGGGGGCAGGGAGGGGCGATGGGGGCCCCCCTGAGATGGACCTTTCCTGGGAAGAAGCCCGGGGTTTGGCCCTGCTCCAGGGGGCTGCAGGGGCCTCTCTCTGCTGTCTGGGATTCCAATCTCCACAGCTGGTGTCTGAAGACAATAAGACAGAGGCCTCTCCACCCTGAGCCACCCCGCCCTGGCCCCAGATGGGCTGCGGTTAGTGAGGCCTCCGCCAAGACGGTTGGTTCCTTGGGGAGAGGCCTGCACTGAGTGGGCCCAGGCTGGGGTGGGCCCAGGAGCGGGGTGGTCCTGGGTGCAACATGCAGGATAGAAGGCCAGGACCACGCTCTCCATCATGGGGCGACACGGTGGAGACAGGCCTAAGGTAGAGCCCTCAGCCAGGGGCTTGGGAGGGGAGCTCTCAGAGGTTAGAAATGGAAGGACCAAGTCTCGGGAGTGTGAGCACGAAGCAGCCATGAGGACCCCCTGCCAAGATCCAGCTTCTGCTTGAGGAGACTAAGGGTGAGGTTAGCTGAGCTTCAGCCCCAGCCCCTGCAGAAGGGCCTTACACACACCAGCAGACACAGGGGGGGAGGCATTGGAGGAGGAAGAGGAGGAAGAGGGCGGGCAACTCTCTTCCCCCACAGCTGCCTCCCACAATCTGTATCTCTAACCCTCCAATAAATCACTCCACTGACCCTGGTCCACTCCCTTCCCAAAGACAGCGCTATCTCTGCAGCCTCTCCCCCC